>VDFB02000017.1:82569004-82596658 GCA_007258455.2 Sequoia sempervirens
CTTCAAGTTATCTTATTGTCACATTCCTAAATTGTTGTTTTGTTTCTTATTTTCAGTTAGTGTTTCTTTAGCAAACAATTTTTTTTAATTTTTAATTGTTTGACTCTCATTAGCTCTCAAAATGGGATCCTTGTTGGAGGTGCTCTAAATTTCTAATACTTGGTGAATCTAGATGCATTGTTATTATTGACTAGACAAAAATTGTCCCTGCTACCATAGGGAAATGGGCGAAGTGAATGGGTAATAATCGATGGGCTATGCAGGAGGCTATTATATTGTATCATATACAAATGATAGCCTCCCACATAGCCCATAAATTATTTACCATTAATGTCTCCCATTTCCCTATGGATGTAGGGACAAGTTTTGTTTAACCATTGCTAACTATGTATACAGATTCACTTAGTATTGGAAATTCAGAGCTTAACACTTCCATATTGGAGCGAGATAAAAATTTAATGTATGAGATTTCACATCACTTTAACAATTATTTTCTTTCCATTTACATTCCTTAAACATAAATGAGCTTTACACATTTTTTCATTTGTATTCAATTAAGTCATTTATATTGAATGGTTTAAGGGGATTTTTAACATGTATCTTACATTTTTAAATTACAAATTTAATGCACTTGAGTTCACTTATATCTAAATCATGGATCCATGCCCTCCTTCTCCAACCAATCCACCTCCACCCACTCCACCTCGTAACCCACCAACTCCACCACCTACATCCGATGGTGCTCACTTTCGAGAAAAAGTTGATGTGAATGTTAGAACCATTTAGGATCAAGTTAATGCTATTCAAAATGAAGAATGTGTTCACCCATTATTGAGGCATTTTGCATCAAAAATGCAAACTATTGTTAATGCGGTTAGGTCCATGGAAGTGGACTTAGATGAGCATCAATGATGGCTAGAGGAAAGGAGACAATCCCAATCTAAAGAGGAAAACACAAAGAAATGAATAGATGAAACTAAGAGCCACAAAAATTTACTAAGACAATGATCTTATATTTTAAAAAAAATTGATCTTGGACATGGATATTTTATAAAGAATTTAGTTGGATGGATATTTTTAGTGTTGAATTTATGAATATTTAATAGTATAATGATGAGACAAAAAATTAGTAATAAATATTAAATAATCTATTAATTTAGTGTTTTTTCATCTATAGTATGCACACATAGTATTTATTCATGCATTATGGTTGACTAATGTCTTATTTGTTGATCATAATTATTGTATAGATTCCACATGACCAATCTAATTAACATATATCTCGATGTCTTCGAAGGATTTTGTTTGAAAGTTGCATCAAACTCCTTTCGTGTACATAATCTTCTTGTTTATGCATCATGATTGGAAGATAGAGATTATTATTCATGATGATTTTATACTTTTTACATGAATAATCTAATGACATGTTATTAAACTTTAAGATTTTAATGGAATGACTGTTGAATTGAGTTGTAATGGTTTTGTTTGACAATTGTATCACTTCTTATTCTAGAGGCTCCCAACATGGGAAAACACTCTTCCTCTAAACTCTCTCTCTCCCTCTCTCTTAGGTCTCTCCCTCTCTCCCTCTCGCTATCTCTCCCTCTCTCTATCTCTCCCTCCTCTCTTTGTCTCAACTCTCCATCTGTCTCTCCCTCTCACTATTAGGTCCCTCCCACCCCTCTCTCCCTCTCAAGTCTCTATCTCTCCCTAGATCAAGTCTCTCTCTCTCCCTCCCTCCCTCCCTCCCTCTCTCTCTCTCACACACACACACACAAGTCTCTCTCTCCCTCTTTGTGTCCTACTCTCCCTCTCAACTCTATCTCTTTGTATCTCTCCATCTTAGGTATTTCTCTCTTTCTCTCTCTCCCTCTCACTCTTAGGCCACCCTCTGTCTCTCTCTCTGTCTCTCTCTGTCTCTCTATCTCTCTCTGTCTCTCTGTCTCTCTATGTCTCTGTCTCTGTCTCTGTCTCTGTCTCTCTCTCTCTCTCCCTCCCTCCCTCCCTCCCCTTAAACTGTCCCTCTCTCCCTCTCTCTCAATTCCCTCCCACCCCCTCTCTTTCTTTCTTGTGAATTGGCCACACATCAATAAATATATAATATATACTATGTATTAAATATATTATATAATATATATTACATAATATTAATATAATATATAATATTTCAGATACATACTATATACAATATATAATAATTAATATGTATAGTATATATAATATATAATAGACTATCCAAAATATCTATACTATATAGTATAATATAGTAATATATTGTATACAATACAAAATATATGTACTATATAGTATACAATGTAATATATAATACAATATATTATATATTAAATACAATACATATAATAATACATAATATTATATATTATAAATATATGTATTATAAATAATATAAGAAAATATAACTAATAAATATTTGTTTAATAACGGATATCCATCTACTAACAGATATTTGTTTTGGTTTGGTATTACCAAACCAAAATGGATATTGGCATGGGATTTGGTTTGGGATTGCTTGACCTAGAAAGTCAACCCAAAAAATGTTTTTTTAAAAATTTGTTTGATTTTTTGAAGTTTCCCCTTGTGGCTGATGACTTTTTTTCCCCCAAATTTCATCAAACAAAAAAGGTTTATAGAAAAAATTGTTAGATTTCCACCAATATAACTTTTTCCTTATTTTGAATTTAATAAATAATTATTATTGATTTTCTACCTACATTAGGTCTAAAGTCTTGATTGATAGGCTAACTGAAAAACTTCTATAACTTTCAAACTACTTAACATTTTTTGAATCTACAAGATGCACCACATTCTATACTTCACATACTATGGGATAAAAAATTATTGAATTTCATAATTTTTTGACCAAGTTATGATGGTCAAACATAGACGTTTTAATAATCCTAAAAAGTTCTAATAAAAAATTCATAACTAATTATTTACGTGGAAAAATTTACAAAAAAAAATCTAGCACATCTATGTATGTGTCCTCTACTTATATTGAAAAGTTCAGAAAAAAATATTATGTTTTTCTTGTACTTAGGGTGGTCATACATACACCTGCCTCTTATCTTTTTCTTAAAAATTTAGTACTACTACATTGAAATTTCATTTTTTATCAAAAAAAATTTACCTTTTTTCCAAAAAGGTACTAGTAGCCTAGAAACTACATTCAATTTTCTACAAATTTTGTTCTTACATATTTTTCAAATTATGTTAATAACCTATTCAAATTTTTATGTCAAGTTACCTAACTCTAATTTTCTAAATTGTCATCACTAGTTAGAGGCCTAGTTTGGACCCCCATGATCCTACACTGACCCTTAAGTTAGATATTATGAGTTTAAAAATATAAGCTATAGTTCTGTTGGGGTTAGAGATGGCAGATCTAACAATTAAATACAGATTTTATATAATAAACAGAGAAACTAAAACATACACAGAATAAATCATAACACAGAGAATTTAACGTGGTTCACCCAATCCAGGCTACATCCACCAAACCGCAGCCATCTAATAATTTTATTATCCAGTAAAAACCTCTATTACAATCTTGCGAATAATCGCGTTTTTCATCATACTGAAATACCCATCTGAACCCCCTTTTTACCAAGCTTAGAAGCTTCCAGATTTTAGGGTTCTACAAAATTGGATTTTTCTTTTTCCATTGATTTTTCCTTTTTTCAGTGAGGACAGGGGGCCAGGGTGTACAGTATACCATGGGATATATAGTATAGCATGATCAGTCGCCACATACCAACAAGTTCTTGGTTAATTAAAAACCCTAGCTTCTTGAAACCTTGCAAAATGAGTCAACTTTGTGAGTCTTCTAAACATGAGAGGAAACCAAAGAAAAAGAGGGTTAGAAAAAAAAAACCTAAGGATGATGTTGCTAAGCCATAAGTTCTTGAAGCATTTGGGAAGAAGAGTGGTTAGTATAAAGATATTACACCAGATTTATAGAAGCATCCAAGGATCCAACCTCAGAAGTGAAACCAGTTGGGAAAAGGGCAACTGGTGAGGGTGTTTTGACAAGCCACTTTTAGGATTTTTCATGTGGAATAAGTGATGTTGTTGTGCCTTAGAGTGGTCGGGACCTTTTCCTCTATGCTTTTAACAAGAGATTTGAGAGTCATCCAATGTGTCATCTTTGGACATATGACATAGGCAAGCTAGTTGTTCCAAATGTTTTCATGGAGGTTGATTTGGTTTTGGAGTTGGATAAGTGATATGACCTAAACGATAGAGTTATCAAGAGGTTTCTAGATGGATCCCCCATAATGGATATTACAAGGAGTTAGATTGTTGAGGTTTTCAATTTGAGTCCCTCCACCACTGAGTCACTCAATTTTTCTGCCTTATATTCAAAGTATGAGTAGAACAAATTTGGCTATAGAAAGAATGTCTTACCAAGGAATAGAAGGCATTATTTGAGCAAGAAAGGTGTTTTTTTGGACCTATGGATGTCGAACCTTTTGACTATGATGAATTTGATGACTATTTTCAAAACACTAATTATGCATTATGCTAGGTTTTGTATAGAAAATATGATATCAAGATGAGTATTCCTATAATGGTTATGGCCATTTCAATATAAAAAATAAATACCAGAATAGAACATTTGATTAAGCTTATTATATATAAGATGAACTTCATATTGATTTAGTGAATTTGAAGGATGCAAGGCCTCCTCTATCTTGCATATATTATTCACTATTAATGCATGTTGCTATAGAGAGGTAAGAAGGTATCGAGAAATTTTATGAGGTTAAGAGGAAGGGACAATCAAGACAATGAATTGTCTATGTAGATGTGGACCCATATTTGGGATATGGACTATCTAGATTCAAATTATGCAACTTTTTGTAATGGTTTCAAGTTTTTTGTGCTAGGGAAATTGGGTTTAAAACCCATGTATAGGATTTCTAGGGGTGTAAAGGAAATTCTAAGGCCCTTGGAATTTCAAGAAAATACAAAAAAAGTCTAATTGGGGGATTGGTATCTACATACTATTTATACTACAATCAAGGTTTATGGAGCTTTAGTTCCAACCCATAGAATTCTAGTATATGTGCTAGATAGACTTGCTTTCATGGAGATAATGTGCCAGTTAGATGCCATGGATAAAAAGCACTTTAGAAATGATAGGAAAGAATCTTTGATCAATCCCAAATGTGCATTTTCATACTTTGTAGTCACAACAAAAGAGGGTATTGAGAAGCTTGGAACTCTCTTGAATAATTATAAAATGGAACAAGATCAGGTAAGGTATTTTGATCCTAAAGGAGGAATTGTGCATGGGAAAGGAAAACATAAAAAAGGCTAAGGAGGAAACCAAAAAAGTAGCCATAGACATTTTTTATGACATCCTAAAGCAAAGGGTTCTAGGTTGGTACATAGATCTGACAACATTTGGAATGTCTATAAAAACATTCATGAAGCTCACAAAAGGTATGTGGAAGTTCATAATGATTTTTAGAATGACTAGAGTAAGTGGAGTTCAAGGGTTCGAGCACTTAAAGAAATGATACAAAATATGAAGGAGGATTCTAATGAACCTTTGCACATCCTTGATATAATAAAGATGGTTGATTTATTGGGTGAAATTTTAGCATTTCATGGAAAATTGGGTGTGCAATTACAAAGAAAATGGAACGTGTTTAGAGATATGGCGGGGCATGGCATGCCCAAAATGTTGAAGGATGAAGAAGAGCTGATATAGCACTTGGAAGGATGAGTTTGGAGGTCTTCTCCCATACTTCAAGGAAGCAATCACTCTTCCATATTATACTATGTTGAATGCTATTGTGGATGATATAATAGGGATTGAGGTCAACATGCATGATATACTTTTTCCTTTTATTTCTTTTATGTTTTAAATTTTGCTATCTCCATGGGCACGTGGAAAACATTTTTCTCATGACATAAATATCTAGTTCATGATTGATTATCATGCAATGATGAAGGATTCCCTTTGGAGGGCGGGAATTATTTTCTTCAGTAATGTGCAAAGGGAAGTTTTGTCTCATGTGATTTCCCCCTTTTTGGAAATGAAAATGTAACTACTTTGGGGATATTTGAAATGTAAATGAAATGAATCTCAAATGTAAATGTGAAAAAATTTACAATGTTTCCCAAGGCTTGTTTGCTCCCTTATGCTTATAAAAGGGAATTCAAGGCTGATTGTACAAATCTTTGGTTGATAGAGATTTTGATCTCATGTAAGAAATTTTTTAATGCAAGCACAAAGAAATAAAATTAGAGTTGAGTCTTAGGTCCATATTTGAGTTTTTGATAGGCATAATTATGTTTTATAACAATACTAGGATTTGACTAATAATATGTAGATTTTGAAGAAAATACTCTCCTTATATATTTTTTCATACGAATTATTAATAAAATGATCAAGGATCTTTTGACTAGTCTTCAATTATGTTTTCATCAAATGTATGATTCTTTCTTTGCATTAATTCAAGGAATTAATTAAATTGCTCTGATGAAATTATAGGTTCATGTGATTAGATATGAAGATTGCTAAGTAGTTTATGCTTTGGAATGTTTGAGTTGTTTTGTTGTAAAGTAGCATTACAATAGTCTTGGATGCTAAGTTTGGGTACTATTATATTACCGTTTGTGTCAAATTTAAATTCATTGCTCATGGATAAGGCACTATTCTATTGCTTTGGTTAGTTTTGAAGTCATTGGGTCAGCCCTATTTTTCAAAGAATAAATTCATAAAGAATATCTTTCATTCATTTAAAAAAAATTAAGTTCCATATAAGGTTGTCCATTGTCTGCTTTCGGTGATTATTTGTTAAAGAACTTTCCAGGTTCTTGAATTATTTCATCTAATTTGCAATTATATGAGAATGTATTTGTTGTCAACAACGAATTTGGTAATTGGCACAAGAGTATCATAAGATACATTGTTGGGATCACCCTCCTAAGCCCTACAGAACCCAAAGTGTAGAGGAAAATCCTAGAAAGCTTTCACCTATTCATTGTCCAATCCTCACAATTATCAACCATTGAATTTGGAAAATTCATAGATAATTGATGAGATCAAGTTTGGTTCATTAAAAACAACCAACAAGATCAAATTTGATTTCTAAATAGCTCCTTAAATACTTAATATTTTTCCTATTAGTGTAACATGATGCATATATATGTTTACTATATATTCCTTGGCTAGCACTATAATGCAATAAAATTAATTCTTGGGCATATAAGATGAGTTGAGTTTGAAGTTTGTTCATAAGGGAAATCACTATATTCTAATTGTGTGGAAAATTTACCTTTTAAGTAGGTCATATGGTAGTCTTTTATTAGGGTAGTCCATACAGTTGTTTAGGTGGAAAGAGGAATCTAGAATAATTAGTACATTAATCTAGTTCAATCCTTTCTCCACTAAACATTAGAACACAAGCCAATAGATGCGCTATGCTTAGCTAACATCCTCAAAGGAGATTTACGTATGGCCATTTCATTCCACCCTTAGATGACCCATCACTGATAACCAATCTAAGGAATATTATATGGGCCATCTTGCATTAATTTTCCTTGAAGGATCTAAAATTTGCTAAGTCCTCATGTTTTTGTGCTTTCAGATTTTTGATTCCCTTATTGGCATGCCTTCTCCATTTCTCCCACTCCATCCCTCGTTCTCCCTTCTTTATTTTATTTTCTAAGTGTTTTGAGCATCAACCTTCGTCCTTCCACTTTAACTCTTACCATTTTCCTCTAGTAGGTCTTAAGCCTTATATCTGACCATCGAAGTCCTAAAGAGGTTTTTCAAGTTTTTTCTAAGTCTTGGTTTGTCATACTTTGGGAGTTTGGTTTTCCTCTTACATCTTCCACCTTCTTTCCCTTTATTTCTATTAGGTTTTAGGTGTCATCCTTTTTCTGTACCTTTTATGCTTTACCTCTTACTTCTTTTGGTAAGCGATAAGACTTACTCTCCATCCCCAACCCCCAAAATCTTTATTTTGTCTTTCGGATATCAGGCTTTCATGTTTAACCTTTCCTTACTTCCCTTCACTCATTCCTTCAAAAAATTGACTAAGTTTTGAGTTTTTGAACTTTGAGCTTAAGCCTTTTCCTTTACCTCTTACCATTCTTTGGTAAAAAGTAAGCCTCCTCGACCTCTGAATCCCAAAAAGGGTGAGCTTTCTATATTTCATGGTTCACTCATCCTTTTTTCTTTCTTCATTCCTCTAAGCATATGGTATGGAAAGCCCCCAAAGCCCAATCTTCAATGGTTCAATACCAATGAGATGCATAAGGTTTGAGGTAGGCCCAAGGCCTTACCTTTGATAGCTACTTCTTTTTGTAATTCGCTACTTTAGCCTTCTTTCTTCACTTCTTCAACAAGCAGTATGAGGTATCTCTAACCCCTAACCCCTAATCTTCAGCAGATGTAGAGTGTTTTTGAGCTCAATGCCACTAATTCTTGAGTGACCTTCTCACATACTCATTCAACTTTTGAGGCTCAAATACATCATTTATTGCACATATTGAATTTTATAAAGGATCTCAAGGGGAAACCATGCTCATTTATTGCAAATGTATTTTCCTTTGTAATGGATCCATACCCAAGTCATGATTTTCACAGGACCCCTCCATCCTTTCATGCACAAGCACAATAGGAATTCATTGCTAGGGTTTGGGTGTTGAGTTGGCCAGCTATCTTCTTGGGCACATTTTTTGAGTTATGCTTGAACTCTAAAGACAATAGTTGTATATTATTTCAGAGGTTCTTGCTCCTTTTTCCTAGAAATATAGTTTTCTTGTAACACTTTTTTAGGAGAATCATTGTAGCAACAAGCTCTTTTTAGATTTATAAATTATTGTCACCTTCATTTTTCAATATTCTTGTTTCTTTTGCAAAGAATGATTTGATGTACAACTATAATTTCATACTTTGAATCCTTTCTCATGTCTTATTTTTCCAAATATTGGAGCAAGGGATTCATGTAGTGTATGTTATATGTTGTGTTGAATGGTTTTATTGGGTTGTTGTTGTGACAAAATATCTATTTTTTCCTTCAAGAAAGCTTTGAAACAAACCTTGATATAAATTACTTATGTATTGCATGTAAAATAAGGTTGTAAAAACAAAAAGGATCTTTCATCAGTGTTGATTGTGAGTTAGAGTAGTAAATACCTTTCAAATTTTTGGTGCATCACCCCTTTAGTTTAGGATTTCCCTTTCAAGTATCCTTCTACCACTTTTCCTTGAGGTTTTTGGTAGCTTTAGGTGATCCATTAGGGGAACCAACCCACTCTAGAGATTCATCCTCATTATAATAAACACACAACTTGAGAATGTTTCCATGTTACATAGGATAGTTGAGTGCATACTCAACTAGGGTGCAATCCTCAATGATAACACCATATTTTTTTTGTTTTGTTCCTTTCTTGAAAAGAGGACAAATTGAGAAACTGCATGATTTAATTAATCCATATGATACAAACCCTAATTTTTAAATAAAGAAATAATTACATAAAAAATATGGAAATTTACATAAAATTAATACGTATCAAAAAGTGGAGACAAAGAGGAATCTATCACTAGAAGTTGGAGGTTTTTATCTAATATGCAAGTGTATAGGGTAGATGATAACATGTCGTACTGTTGTCATTAAGGTATTGTATGGTCTAGGTGATGATTTGACATCTCTTATGTTGATTCCTATAATTTTCTATCTCAAATTTAAACCTACACAAACATCAAGGAGGAAAAGGGGTTGTAGACGAAGGGAACACAATCTACTAAGATGGGGGTGGAATTAGTAGATCTAATTAATTCAAGTCCTCTTAACTTTAACTTAAATATCAAATCATGCAACTTGAATCAAAGTAGATACTTTTCAAGTAATAACATAAGAACACACATCTATGCATGAGAACACCGAATATACTTGGAAACCTAAGTTGGGAAAACCACGGTGAGAATAGTTGCTTGGATCTATTTTCCAAATCTAGCCTCACAAAAAAAAATATACAAGTGAATTTTATAATATGAAATAGGCACCAACCTACTAGAGACACCAATCCCATATTTTTTTGTAGGCAACAACATACTAGAGACACCAATCCCAAATTGAATCATTACAATAGGTATAACACTAGAGTCCCACTAGATTACATAGATAAAGCTTGCAAATATTTAATTGTAGCCTAAAACATCTCATACACTTCTAGACTGGATACAAACACTCTTCCACACTTCTTTTGACCTTTTGATAATGGTGGAAACTTTGAAATGCAAATCACATAGAAATAACTTTAGCTTCACAATCATATCCTTCTATATTCACCTTTTGTACTTCATCAAGTTCACATTGTGCATCGATCTAATTGATGAATATATACATGACATTGTATTAACACTTCTTCTATGTCAACAAAGGGTTCACAAATAACCAAGATGACATAAGGTGGACCTAAAATCATATTTCATGAAATATATAATAGCTCGGTCTAGATATAAATTTTTATGTCACCAAATGAACATGATATTATGCACTACCACAAGAACCTTAACCAAGTCATATCTTGACACCATACTCCAAATCTAAATTTTGCACGCTACTAGCCATTACCACATAGGATTTGAACACTAAAAATTTGACAAACAAGCACATATTATAATATTTTATCACTAGAATATTTTTTCATGAAAATAATATCTTTTGGAAACTCATGAATATGATAGAGCTAGTGTAGATCTATGCTCCTTTGAAATCACAGATCCAAACTACAATTCTGATAGAAATGTTGATCATAATTGTCTTTCCATATAAATCTCTCTATCTTAAGAGCTAAGGTAAAACATACCAAAATAGACTTTAAATTTACCTCTATAATAGTGAATAGATGAATGCATGATATTGCAAGCATGCAACTAGCTACACGTACTTCAAAAATTAAAACTAGTAACATATACTTTTGTAAATCTCTACAACTCAAAATAATATGACAAGTGGAATATTATGATAATTCATGTACTACTTATCCTTACACCCTTGACATAGTGAGCTTCTTTGACATAAATGACAACCTCTATTAAAAAATATTTCCCTTTTTTATTGATGGCAAACAACAAAATGTTATGCCACCCATAAAATTAATCAAACACACATGAAGAAATTTCACCCTCTTAGATTGATTTCTCCTCATTTTAAGATATATAATTTTGAGTTCACTTTCTCCCCCTTTGACATCAATGGTAAAGGTCAACAATATCTTCTTTTGGATTTATGGAATTTCTCCCTCTACAAATTCATCCTTCAAGCAACATGACTAAAACTTCAAAAATGAAGAAATGAAGATATTTTCTCTAAGCCTCCCTAGATATAATAACACATTCTTCATTTTTTAGGTTCTAAAAAATCTTATGATAACTTATATGTTCTAAAAATAGGAACATAAATACTTCATACTTGCCTCAGAGAAACAACCACATCTTCAAATGTAGAGAAATGCAAAGCATTTCTCTAATCTTCTTTAGCACAACTTCTCCTTGAGTCCATACTGCATTGCTTCCAAAAAATGTTCCACAAGACCATCAATCCTTGTCACAATAGGGAGACCAAGCTCCCCCTCAACTTGTGGTCCTTCTTGATTCAAGAGGATGGAGTAATAACTCTTATATTTTATTCCATAAATTTAAAATTATCCTTAGGAAGTGGTTTTGTGAATATAACTACCAATTTCTCCTTTGTCACAACATAATCCAACTTTACTTCCTTTTCTACAACTTTCTCTCTCACAAAATGAAACTTTAATGCAATGTTTTTTGTCCTTGAATGCATCAATAGATTCTTTGAGATGTTTATGGAACTAGTATTATCACAAAGAATAGAAATAGGTTCATCAAAATCAATATTCATCTCCTTCAAGTTCAGGGTATGTGTAGGATTATGATGGGCCAAAAAGTGGCAATATGATGGGTATTTGTAGGGTGTGTGGCTGACGAATTTTTTTTTACCCAAAATTGAAGAAATGAAAAGGGTTTTTAAAGGATATTCTCAGCTTTACACCAATATAAATTATGCTTTACTTTGAATTTAATAAATAATTATTATTCATTTTCTATTTTAATTACAACTAAAGTGTTGATTGATAGGATTATTGAAAAACATCTATATCTTTCAAATGGTGTCACATTTTTTGAATCCAAAACATGCATCATATTCTATGATTCGTATAATATAGGATAAAAAAATAAAAAAATGAATTTCATGAATTTTTGACCAAGTTACGGTGGTCAGACATATGATTTTTTATATTTTCTAAAAATTGTAATAAACAATTCATAATTAATTATTTACTTGGAAAAAAATTACAAAAAAATATACATCACATCGAGACATGAGTCATCTACTTATGTCTAAAATATTATAAAAAAATACTATCATTTTATTGTGGTTAGGGTGGTCAGACAGACACCTACTTATTTTTTCCCTGAAATTTAAGTACTACTGCATTGAAATTTTAAATTTTCACCAAATAGATTTTTAAAAAATAAAAATAAACCTAGTAGTTTAGAAACTACATTCAATTTGCTAAAGATTCTATTCTTACATATTTTTGAAATAATATAGATAACTTATTCAAATTTTTACGTCAAGTTGCCTAACTCTATTTTTTTCTGAATTTTTTGCCACGTAAGGGCTTGTTTTTTCCATGATGATCCTGCACATACCCTTTAGTTTTTTCTAAAGAACCTAAGTGGATCATGAAGTTGTAGCAATGTATTGTGATTTTGATTTAGATAAAGAAGTTGAATCTTATTTCTTACTTAACCAGGACACTAAAATATCACTAAGAGAGGAAGCTTTAACACTTGTGCTCTTGTCATCAATTATTCCTACCAATATACATCTATGTATGTACTCAAAGTGAAATTTTCACTCTTTGGATACCATAATCAAATATATATTATAGCTTTTAGATATTTAAATATTCTCTCTACTACTTTGACGTGATTTTCTTTAGGATTTGCTTGGAATCTACCCACCAACTCAACTTCCTGCATTATATCTAGTCTAGATGTTGTCACATACATCAAACTACCAATCATAGATTTGTACAACCATAGGTATACTCACTAGTTGTTATTCTTTCATCCTTAACATACTTAGCATCTCCTTTATGTACTTATTTTGGGAAATGAATATGCCTTTGTTTGATTATAAAATATGAAACCCAATAAAGAAAGATAATTCACCTAGCATTGACATTTCAAACTCACTCTGCATTGCCTTATGAAGCATCTTGCACATGTCATCAATGCTACCACCAAAAATGATATCATCTTCATAGACCACAACTATCAATAGTTGATAACCTTCTATTTTTGTGTACAAATTTTTATTTTCATTTCCTCTTTAGAACCCTTGTTGTAATGCAATTATCCATCCAACCTTGAATACCAAGCTCTAGGGGTTTATTTGATCCCATAAGGGGAATTCTTTAATTTACACACATAATCCAAACTTTCAGAACATTGAAACATGAGCCATTCAATGTAGATCTCTTCTTCTTGTTTTTCATTCAAAAATGTTGACTTAACACCCATCTAGTATACATTGAAATTCTTGAATGTTGAAAGAGCCAAAAAATCTTGATAGCTTCTAGTATTTCTACTGGAGAAAATGCCTCTTCAAAATCTATGCCTTCAACCTGAGCATATCCTTTGTAAACAATTCTAGCCTTGTTCCAAATCACTTCATCTTCTTCATTTAGCTTGTTTCTAAGAACCTGCTTGGTTCCAATCACATTCTTGCCTTTAGGTCTTGGGACCAGTTCTTAAGTTTCATTTTCGTTGATTTGGTTTAATTTTTCCTTCATGGATTTTATCTAACCTTTCTCTTTTCTTGCTTCTTTATGGGAATTAGGTTCATTTATCTTCTCAAGTTTCCTCTAGGTCTAAACCCCATTTTCTTTATCTCTTATAATTTGGTATTTAGAGTGATTCTTTTGAATATATTTTGCTATAGCTTTTGTAAAAAAAATTGAATCTTCATCAACATTATAGATTGGTTCTTCATCATCTTCTACTTTTGGAGTACTAGTAGATTGAATTGTTTCATTGAATGTCACACTTGCACTTTCCACAATCCTCTTCAGAACTTTATTCTAATATCAATATGCTTTACTTTTCAAATAAAAACCAGGAAAAATACCTTCATCAAATCTAGAATCAAACTTACCCAAATTGTCTTCATCCCTTTTGATGTAGCATTTACTTCCAAATATCCTGATATGTCTATTTGAAGCCAGTCTTCCCCCCATAACTCATATGGTGTTTTATCAATCTTTGCTTCTTATCTAACTATGTTTAGGATATATACCATAGTTTTAAGTACTCTCATATACATATCTTAGATATTTTCATGACATGACATTATTCTTTCAATATCATGTGCCGTCAAGTTCTTCCTTTCTACAAATTCATTTTTCTATGGAGTCCTAGGAGAAGAAAACTACCTCTCGATCCCATGCTCTTCATAGAATTTATCATACTTGTTAGAAGTGAATTCTCCACCTTTGTCTAATCTCAAAAACTTAATTGTTCTTCTACTTTCATTCTCTACTAATGCCTTGAATCCCTTAAACTTCTCAAATGCTTATGACTTCTATTTTAGAATTTTAATCCAAATCATTCTAGTGTAAACATCAATGAGCATCATGAAATACATATTTCCTTATAGAATTTTCTCCTTATAGGTCTACATAGATCTGCATTGGCCAAATCCAATGGTTTTGATGTAGAATACTCCCTAGAAAGAACTTTTTTATCTATTTTCCTTCATAACATGGTTTGCAGCTAGTAGATTGAGGCTTCTTAATCTTTGACATATCCCAAACCATTCCTCTTACGATAATCTTTACAATATCATCAGAATTAATATGTCCCAACCTTTTGTGCCAAAGGAAACTTTCTTCTCTCTACACAGTAAGACAATTGTGTCCATTCATCTCATTGAGATGATTATGCCACTGCTTCTCCTACTTCCTTCCACAATTATTTTTATAGTGCTTGATTTGACTTACACTTAAAATGTTATGGTTTAGTATATCAATAGAAAAAACATCATGTGTCTTTATCATACCACCATCAAGACTCAAAGTACCCTTACCAATGATTTTGGAAATAGAATTATTTCCAAGAGTCGCAAAGCCTCCAAACTTCTTAAAATTAATGAAATTAATTTTATCTCTAGTCATGTGGCTTGAGCATCTATTGTCTATGATCCATAGATTCTTCTCTTTTTAAACATGTAGAGTAGTTTGAGAAATAATTGATTTCTCTAACCTTTTCTCTTCCACAACCTTCTTCTAGACTTTATCTGATTCATGAACCCTACTTTCTAATCCTTTTCTTCCTCTTTCGAGTATAGGAGGACTCACAATGTTACTTTTACAACTCATATCAATGTATCCAAAATTATTGCATTTATAGAAAATGTAACTAAGGTAAAAATCTAGGTTAGCATAGACAAATATGCATAATCAAAACCCTATTTAAAGAATGAAGCATAGAGTAAAAATGCATTTTAAAAAGGAAATATTTCACCAAAAGTCTTCAATACCTCCATGATTGGCCTTCATTGCCCTTATCTGTTTGTTGTAAGTAGATATTTACCCTTAGATTTTGATGAGAAACTATGACCTATGACAACCCTAAGCAAATATTGAAGGATTAAAATAGTGTTGCAATGTACTCAACAAAGTAAACAAACCTAATGTCTAGAGCACAAGATAGTCAAGCATGAAGTCAAGAGATGTCCAAGTGAGGCTAAAATTTTCCTTTTATAGAAAAGCCAATTTTAGATGAATGGCCAAGATTATCATATCAGAGATGCCCTAAGATCAAGGGTTGAAATTAAATGTGACAACCATCAATTAGGGTTAGGGAAACATTACAGTGAAATTTGAAATGAAGGACTTAGATTTGATTTTGGAAAAATCAAATCAATGGACAAAAATGCATGTGACAAGAAGAAATGTTGGGCATAGAAAAAGAGACTACTGGAAAATCAAATAATAGTTTAAAATTATTTAATTTAAAAGGTTAGTTGACCTTTTGAACTAAAAATTAATTTAATTCAAAAGTGGTGGGGTCATGTGACAGTAAATAATGATTTTAAATTATTTACTTGGTGGGAAAAATAGAAAGTGGGGAATTTAAATAAATTACTTTATTTAAACTTAGAAGAAAAATCAATAAGATAATTAAATAATTAATAATAATTATTTAATTATGGAGAAAATGGACAAGGTGGACAATAATTAAATAAATCATAGGAATTTATTTAATTATAAGAAGACAAAAGGAAATAATGACATATTTAAATAAATAAATAAAGTTTATTTATTTAAATAATCAGAAGGAAATGGTGGACAAATAATAATTAAAATTTAGGAATTTATTTAATTATAGAGGGACATAGAAAATTAGTGACATATTTAAATAAAATAAATATAATTTATTTATTTAAATAGCTAGGAGGAATAAAATATATGAATTAATTAAATAATTGAGAATTATTTAATTAATAGTCGAATTTGGACTATAGGACATAATTAAATATTTTAATTATGTTAAGAAGAAATATGGAGAAAAAAAAGTGTGCAGGCCTAGGTGAATTTTATGTGTCTACATTTTGCTCCTCTTTGTCATAGTGTAGTTTACCACATTGTGACAAAGAAAATTTAGTTCAACACATGACCCAATGAAAAATAGGATGAGGAAGAATGACAAGGAGGTAGTGGTATCCCCCCTCAAGAGGACAATTAAGTTCAAACAACATGAGTGGGCTCTCGAAATCGATGAAAGGACTAGAAGATGAGGAACAAAAGGATAGGGGAAAATAGACAAGGATGATGAGGATGTGGACTAGAAGAAATGTTAGAGTGGAAAAGAGGAATGGTATCATAGAGAAAATGGATTTTAGCATCGAAGTAATGGATGTTAGTATGGAGAAAGAAACCTTCAATATTTTTCCAAAGTACAAATAGGTGTTGCATTAATCATCATTGGGTGGTAAAATGTTACAAATGGACAACAAAAACCATGGTATGACATATACCAAGGTGTGCAAGGTCATCCACTTGTGAAAAATAGACAGTCACGGACAAGGAATGTCCCAACTCATACTAAGGGATAAGTTTCCCCAGTATTTTTGCCAAGACAATCCATAGAAAATAGTCAAAGAAAAGAGCCAAGAGGCATCATCACTCCTCTAAATCCTTCATGGGAAATCCTCAAGGAACTAGTAACCTAACTCATAGAAAAATGCCAAAATAAAGATAAGACAATACAAGCCACAATGTCAATAGTCAGTTCGAATGTTTGCCAAAAATTGATTTATTTGATGGTTAATTGACTAGGGGACTAACGGGTTGAGCATTTGACAAAGCCTAGTTTTAGGAAAGAGACATGTCGTATAATATGTCAAGTTTTGTTTCAACCATGTGGCCACCTATATAAGGAAAATGATAATGTCTGGTTTCAAGAAGAACACATCCTGTATAAGACATAAGTTGACTGGTTGATGGTTTGACTGAGTGAAGTCATTGGCTTCCTATCTTGTTGATACATGACTTGCCAATTTTTTTCATGATTGTGTGTGTCTTTATGGAAAATGTCTGATTTATTGTGACTGATATGACAAGCCCTAAAGGACTAACTTAGGTGGCCTTAGGGGCTCATCGATAGATAGCCTTGCCTATGTTTAGTTGCAGAGGAAATGTAGTTTGACAATCACATGGAATGACTAACATGACTAATTTTGACTCTATTTTTGGTATTTTTGAGTGTTATTTGGATGTTTTTGTGTTTTGGACATATTTTAATCTTTTTGGATTTTTAAAATGTCTTGATTTTTTGTATTTTTCAAGACTTTTTACCATTTTTTTTATTTTTTGTTTTAGATGTTTTAGAATGTCAATGGATGACAATTTGTGTAGCCTTTTTGCTAGATACCAATGACAAGGGGGAGGACCAAGTCTAGGTGGATGTAGCATAGATAGGAGATAATGGATGGAATGGATGTATGCGTAAAAGAGCAAGGATGTGATCTCAAGGACTATGTCGCATAGGAATAGCATGCCCCATTGTAGTTATGATTTTACATGACAAAGATTAGGATAATAGGATAATAAGATGGATATTGAAGGGGTTTTCTTGGAAGGGATAAGGTATGCCAAGAGACATCCAAAATACATGTCCACATTTTTCCCCCCAATCTTTATCAAGATCAAAAGGAGGAAGAGAGGATGAATGAACTTGATAAGTTTATGTAGGTGTGGGTAAGGATGGTAAGATGGCATGGAAATGGTAGGATATGATAGGGAATAATAGGATGAAAATGATAGGTTGGATGAGACATTGTTCCCCCAAGTGTAAGTTGCATAGAAGATCAATCTACACATGATGCCTATTTTCTAGGTTTTCATCATGATACTTATCCAAGGCACTTGTTTACCAGGTTTTCATTGTTGGATGAAAGGATTCCTCTTTACTCTTTTTTTTTTTTGACTTTTTGACTTTTTTTAATAGAAGAGGTGGAATATGGATGAGAGGAACTCAAGCATCTAGTTCCATGATAGGTAATAGTGATGTCACCTCATGGATCATGTCAATTCATTATGCTCATTGATGTTGGTAGGGTGATTGTGTGAGAGTGAGATGGATTAGGTAGATAGTGGATTATGACAAGTGCAATAATGGATTATGATGTGGATTATGTAGGATTGAAATTGAATTATAATGTGGATTATGTAGGGCTGAAAGTGGATTATGATGTGGATTATATATGACTAATACATGGAAGATGGGTGAAATTTTTATGCAAAACCATGGACCATAGGGATAGGGTGAGTGAAATATGTAGGAAAATAGTTGAATGACGAGGTGGTGGAGGTATTAAAAGGAATCATGACCAACAGCTACACACACTGTGAAAAATTTGAATCTTTTGAGTGGATGGTGGTGTAGGAATCAATGGTGATGCTCGCTTAGTGGATGAATGATGTAAGAATTTAGGGACCCACATAGACTTAGTGTTTTTATGATTTCTTTTTTTCATGTGGGATGGAGGAATTTGATATTTTTTGTATGTAATGACAATTTTTAAGGGATGAGGAGCATGGTTGGGATTTTTGAGAGGTGGATGCCTCATTTGACTTGCATTTTTGATTAGGGACCCATATCATTTTATTTTTTGGCTTTTCTTTTGGAGGTATGGGTTTGGGTGGATTTTTGAATATATTTTTCTTTGGTTTCTTGCATTTGTACCATAAGGTACTAGTACCCTTAATATTTTTGGCATTATGAAAGGAGGCATCGAAATGTTTATTTTTGAATCCAATGGGGTGGATGGAATGAATGGAAGCTTTATGTTTACACAATGTGTGCATTTTTTGGTCATGACTAGGATATTTAGGGCATTTATGAATGATTTGGATATTAGGTGTTGGAATCAATGGTGGAAAAGTGGATGGAGGGATAAGCAGGGGTAAATTAGATGGTGGAAGGTGTATCGTCACTTTCTTTTGACACTTGTAGGATAATGGAGGTGGAATGACCATATATGTTTTGGGAATATGATAAGGCTTGTGGTGGAAAGTGGACTTAGGATGGATGGAGGAAGTATCAACATCGTTAGGTTGTTGATCTTGGGGTGTGTATCCAAGGCCATATGAGCATGTAGGAGGAAATTTGACATGTATAGGCTCCAAGATTCCTTATTCAAGAAGGCCTAAGCCTTTTCCTTGATAATTCATTTTTTGGAGCATATGATTGACTATAGGACTAGGTGTATTTTGGAAACTATATTTGAGTTGATTATTGGATGAAGAAGGAAAAGTGATGGACACTGGTTGTTGATGTCCTAAGGAGGAACACACATGGATGAAAGCGGATAAGTCAAGTGGATATGATGCTAGTTTTTAAATAGGGCCGATGGTGGATGTGGAAGGATCATTAGGATCTTGATTAGTATTGTGTTAACTAAGATCCAAGGTAATAGTTTGATCTCCTATGTTTGCTCGGGAGCCACTTGTTTCATCATGGGAAGTGGATGTTTTTGCATCATGGATGGGTGAGGTGGTAAGCTCTTGACCATGGAATGCATAAAGTTGGATAAGAGGGTCATCATGGTCTTCTTGACCATAAAAGGGATCTTGATCAAAGATGGATCTTGATCATGAATAGGATTAGGTGTGCTATGAACAGGATCATTAGGAGGGTGTTGATCTTTATGTGGATGAGGGGGTAATGTTTCCTCATGTTTAGGATTGTGCTCTTGACATACCTCATGACCTATTTGAATGGAGGTGGAAGGGGATTTATCATGAAGGGACTTGACATGTTCTTGATGGTCAACAACATAGGAGCATGATAGAGGGTGACTTGGTCTTAAAAGGGAGACTCTTGAATTGGCTCAAGGGGTTGTGGATGGCATGGTTGGCTTGAAGGACTTGGCATGATGTTTGAGGATTATTTTGTATGTTCAAGTATATGTGTTGAATGACATGGTGACAATTGATTCCTTTCTTGTAGCCTTTGGGTCACATTCTTTATAGGTGTAGGCGTGGATAGTGTTGGCTTATGGTTTTGATTTTTATTGGATGGAGGAGTGAATGGATTGAGTGGGTTGGTCAATTTGCGAAAATCCACATGTTTACTTTTGTAATTTTTTAACTAAGGACATGGAGTTGATTTATTGGCAAGT
Source organism: Sequoia sempervirens (assembly GCA_007258455.2). Taxonomy (NCBI): domain Eukaryota; kingdom Viridiplantae; phylum Streptophyta; class Pinopsida; order Cupressales; family Cupressaceae; genus Sequoia; species Sequoia sempervirens. The sequence continues at coordinate 82,589,770 of VDFB02000017.1, forward strand.
GGATTAGAGGATGGTAAGGGTAATGAAGGGGTTAATGGATTAGAAAGTGTAGGGACAATTGGATTTGGACTAGGACATGGTGGCTTTAGGATATGCTTTTGATTAGATAGTAGTATGATATACTTATAGGGTACATGACCTAGATTAGTGTTCCCCTTGTCAATGGTTGCATTAGAACATGAGGAATTTTGACCTTGTTGCATGGAAGAACTTAAGTTCACATGTGTTTGTTATGATGTGGCTTGATAGGTTGATGTGGCATTGACATGCGAAGAAGTGGATGGATTAGATTGGTATGAGGTGGAAGAAGATGACACATAAGGTTGAGGTGGGATCGCTTGATAATGAATGGATAGGGGATAATGTTATGGTTGTTGGATTTGACGAGTGGCAATGAATTGATTGGCTTGAGCTAGGATGTGTTAGATTTGAGGTGATTTAATTTATTAAAAAATTTGGAAGAGGGTTTGAAGTCTTTGTATGGTTTGGTGGTCTAGGGGTTGGGGTATTTTGTGAACACTTGTTTGAAGGAGGTTTTCAAGTTGGGATGCTAGGAATTTATTTTTTAATGTGGGAATGGTGTTGCACATGTGTTTAAGTTCTTTCATGTTGACTCATTCCCCAAGGTATGCAACATAGTTCATGTCATCATTAGAAGTGGTAAAAGGAGCCCCTTGAAGTATGATTTTACGTTTTGGTTTTGTTTCATTATTTGAACTAGGGAGAGGGCCTCCTTGAATTATGATCTTGGGATTAGGATTATGATTGGGCTTGTTTATGATTAGGGCCATTTTAAAAAGTGTTGATTGACTAGGACTAGGTTGGTGATGATGTTGATATGATAAGATTGGATGATTTGGAATGATTAGGGTTGATGGATAGAATGAAAGTTGAATGATGAAGATATGATTGGACTATGATTAGGAATGGGTAGGATGTGATCAATGTGAAATGATGATTAGGATAATGATTTGGATAGAATTGTTAGGAATGATCTAGAATGACATGATTGGGTGAATTGATTGATTATGACTAGGATGATTAAGATATGATGTAGAATGACAAGGATATGATTTGGATTGGATTGGGATGACTTGAATATGATTAGGAATGACACAATTGTATGAATTGAATTGATGAGGATGATTACTAGGATGAATGAATGATGAGTAGAATGTGATTAGGACAAGGTGGAATGATTAGGGATGATGACTAGGATACGATTAGGATGAAGTGGATATGATGTGGCTAAGAAGGGTGATTACGATGAAAATGATTCGATATGAATGTGTTGGAAGAACATGTAGAGTGACTTGTATTTATGTGCTTGGTGTTTAGCTTGATTTGGAAATGTTTAAATGAATGATCACACATGTACACACATGAATCACACATGCAAGACATATTAAAAAAGATGCATAATCAAAACCCTAGATAACAATGTAGCACAAAGGAGTAAAAATGGATAAAAGAAAGGAAATATTTTACCAAAAGTCTTCAAGCTCTCCATAATTGACCTTCATTTCCCTTCTCCATTTGTTGCAAGTAGATATTTTCCCTCTGATTTTGATGAGCAACTATGACCTATGGCAAGCCCTAAGCAAATATTGAAGGATTCTAATAGTGTTGCAATGTACTCAACAAAGAAAAACAAGCCTAATGTCTGAAGCACAAGATAGTCAAGGATGAAGGAAAGAGATGTCCAAATGAGGCTAAAATTTCCATTTTATAGAAAAGCCAATTTTAGATGAATGGACAAGATTGTTAGATGAGAGATGCCCTAAGATAGGGGGTTGAAATTAAATGTGACAACCATCAATTAGGGTTAGGGAAACATTAGGGTGAAATTTGAAATGAAGGGCTGAGATTTGATTGTAATCAATGGACAAAAATTCACGTGACAAGAAGAAATATTGGGCATAGAAAAAGAGACTGCTAGAAAATCAAATAATAATTTAAAATTGTTTGATTTAAAAGGCTGAGTTGACCTTTTGAATTAAAAATTTATTTAATTCAAAAGTGGTGGGGTCATGTGATAGTAAATAATGATTTTAAATTATTTACTTGGTGGGAAAAGTAGAAAGTGGGGAATTTAAATAAATGACTTTATTTAAACTTAGAAGAAGAATCAATAAGATAATTAAATAATTAATAATAATTATTTAATTATGGAGAAAATGAACAAGGTGGACAATGGTTAAATAAATCATAGGAATTTATTTAATTATAAGACAAAAGGAATTAATGACATATTTAAATAAATAAATAAAGTTTATTTATTTAAATAATCAAGAGGAAATGGTGGACAAATATAATTAAATAAATTTAGGAATTTATTTAATTATAGAAGGACAGGAAATTAGTGACGTATTAAAATAAAATAAATATACTTTATTTATTTAAATAGCCAAGAGGAATAAAAAATGTGAATTAATTAAATAATTGAGAATTGTTTAATTAATAGTCAAATTTTTACTATAGGACATAATTAAATATTTTAATTTGTTAAGAAGAAATATGGAGAAAATAAAGTTTGCAGGCCTAGGTCAATTTTATGTGTCTACATAAAATGATATTGAAATTGAATAGAGGTGAAAATGCATGATTGTCAACAAAGTTATTTCTTCTTTCCAGAGATTTTCTACAATCCATGGCCTTATGAACAAAGTTATTACAATTAAAACAATAACTAAAATAATAATAATTGAACCTAGTGATGTATCTTTTCCTTTTGAACCTTCCGCTCTTCTTTAGAACTTGAATAAAGCCATCATTTTGAGTTTTTTTTATCACTTGCAATAGCTCTTTCATACTTTGTACTTTCAGAACAAGTCAACTCCAAACATGCTTTAGCAGGCTTCACTAGTTATTCTATCACCTTATTCTTTTTATAATTAAAACATTTTTTTTTCAATTTGTAGAGATCTCTGACATCCCAATATCTAATCTAGAGTCTCCGTACTATTTCCAAAATCATTTGCAATTGTTGGTTCACTTTCTCAATATGTTTTCTTATCATCACAAATTCTGCTTCAAGCTTCTTCTACCTAGGTCTTTAGATTAATAATCATCTCTTTTCCATTTCTCTAAATCTAGAGATACCTTTTCATTAGCCCTCACTTATTTAGAAATACTCATCTTTAGTCTCTCAATCTCTTTTCCATCACATAGCAATTATTGCACAATATGTACTTCATCTTTTACAATTTTAGAATTCATTTATGTATCCTCTTTGTTAGTTTCAAAAGCTACAAATACAACTTTTTCTTTTTCATCTCTAGAGATTTCTTCATCTTCTTCATTAGTAGAGTAGTCTTCCTCATTTGTGTAGAAACTATTTTGTTTCCTCTAAACTTTATTCCTTCTTTGAAATGATTTAATTCCATACTTTTTCTCAACACTATTAGAATCCTTATGGGGACACTTAGCCATTGAATTTCATAATTCACCATAATTAAAACATAAAAGATAACATGCCTTTATACTTACTAGAACCGCTTTTTAGATTTCTGACAAGATTGGCTTCCTCTAAATCCGATCTGATATCAAATTACAACATTGTTCTCTTTCAATTTGTCACCAAGACCTCAGATAGAGTTGAAAACTTCATCAATATGAAGTAGGAATGTGGAAATATTTTCATATTATTTCATCTTCAGGCTTTCAAACTAAGGTCTATGAGTTTGCAGCTTTACCTCTTAGAATTTTTCATCACCTTCATATATGGTATGTAATTTTTACCATATTTCTTTCATGGTTTTGTACTCCGTCACTTTCAAAAATTTAGAGTTAGTCAATCCACATAAAATAGCATTCCTTTCCTTATAATTAATTTTCAAATCCCTCTTTATGACCTAATCCCTAGGATGGTTTCTAGGAATATGATATCCCTCTAAAACAAACATCTAGATATCAATTCCTAGAGCCACCAAACAGGACTCCATCCTAACTTTCTAGAATGTAAAATTGGATCCATAAAAGAGTGGCATTTATTTGTAGAGAATCCTTCCTAGGCAATAGAGTTTTCATCCTATAACTACCGTAAGCTATTAGGCTTCTTCAAAGGAACTTTGATTTGATACCAACTGAAGGGCACATAATCTACTAAGAGGGGGGAGGTTGAATCAATAGATCTAATAAATTTAAGACTCTTAAATTTAACTTAAATATCAAATCATTCAACTTGAATCAAAGTAGACACTAATAATCAAGTAACATAAGAACACACATTTGCAAATGAGAATACCAAATATATGTGGAAACCCAATATGGGAAAAACCATGGTGAGAATAGTTTCTTGGATCTACTATCCAAATATAGCCTCATAAAAAATATGCATTAAATTTATAATATGAAGTAGGAACAAGCCTACTAGATACACTAATCCCCTATTTTGTTTGTAGGAACCAACCTATTGGAGAAACCAATCCCCGATTGAATTAGTACAATAGGTAGAACACAAGTCCTATCAGATTGCATAGATAAAGCTTATGGATGTTTAATTGTAGCCTAAAATATCTCATACACCTATTGATTGGATATAGAAACTATTCTATGCTTCTTATGATCTTTTGATAATGGTGCACAATTTGAAATGCAACTCACATTCAAATATAATCTAGCTTCACAATATTCTCCTTCTATATTCACCTTTTTTACTTCATCAAGCTCACATTATGCATCCATCTTACTAATGAATATATACATGACATTGCATTAACACTTCTTCTATGTCAGCTAGGGTTCTGCATATAACTAGGATGCCATAAAGTGGACCTATGAAAAAATTTCATGAAATGTGTAATAGGTCAATCCAAAATCAAATTTTGATGTCACCAAATGAATATTGAATCATGCACTACCACAATAGCCTTAACGAGGTCCTATCTTGACACCACACTTTAGATTTGAATTTTGCATGCTACTAGTCATTATTGCACAAGATTTAAACACTAATAGGTTAAAAAATAGGGACAAAGAACCTTCTATCACTACAATATTTTCGCATGTTGAACATATCCTTTAAAAACTTGATAATATGATAGAACTAGTGTATACATACTCTCCTTTGAAACCATTGAGCCAAACTACATTTCTAAAAGAAATGTTAATCATAATTGTATTGCCAAATAAATCTCTCTATCCTGAGAGTTGAGTTGAAAGATACCAGTACAAACTTTTCATTTACCTTTATCATAGTGAATACTTGAATGAATGATATTGCAAGCATGTAAATAGTTACAAATACTTCTGGAACTATAACTAGTAACATGTATTTATGTAGATCTCTACAACTCAAAATAATATGACAAGGGGAATATAATGATAATTCATGTACTACTTAGCCCTACACTCTTGACATAGTGAACTCATTTGACATCAATAATACAATTTGTTCAATAGTGGATATATAGGAATTTTCCTTGGTCAAAACCATTTTGTTATTTATACCTCCATGAATATCCAATTTGATAGAAATAAATAATTTTTTCTCTAAATCTTAAGTGTGTCTAAGATTTGGATGACCAGTGATAGATAAAATGATAATCAAAACCCCACTCAAGTATGTTAGAGTCAATTTCTATATGCCTCAAACAAGATAATGCAAGATCCAACCCAAGAGAAATTTTATGCTCAAGGAAAGGGCATTGAATGATGTTTTGGGGTATAAGTTCATAGGTAAGGTTTTTAGGGCATCATGAGAATATCTCTTGAGCTAGAGGTAAGGACAAGGTTGGAAATGGTCCTAAAATGGACTAGGGGAATGGGAACTAAAGTGAGATCCAAATAGAGTGAGAATTTTTTTTGCATCATTAGGGAGAAAAATTTATGATGCTACAATAGTTTAGCTATGGCCTATGCATACATGCCATCATAATGTGAGGACATGACAATTCAAAGTTAAAATGCATGGTAAGAACACACCTTCATTTTTAACTTCCAATAGGGTTCAATGATTTTTATGATTCAACATAGAGGTCCCTATAGCTAGGGGAAATAATGAATGAAAATAACATTTTTATAACAATTTATCTATGAACTAACACCGCCTGTTATTTTTTTATAAAATTTGAAAGAAATCCAAGGGGTAAGTGATAATTTATCTTTATCCATTTACTACAATCTAATGAAATTTCACCAATGTGCATTAAAATATCCTCAAACCATTTAGAATAAACCAAATAAAATGATAGGATGAACCCACTATAACTATAGTATTAGGGTCAATGTTTTATTATTTGATTGACCAATTTTTCTATGATAGTGCATGGGAGTCTAACTTATGTTAATATAATCACCAAATTAAAGGGTAAAATGGTATTCCAAATGAAACTAACAATATATTTGCATGCCTTAACTCATGGATCCCAAACATTTAAAATTTGACATGATTGGTTAGCTAGGAAAAATTTAATAATATTAGATGTCAAGTGATTAGATGCATGGGAGATTTTTGTTGTTTCTATTTTTGTATTTTAAAATATTTTTTACACATATCTCAATAGAAAATCCCATAGCTTGTACCTAAGGAACTAGAAAATAAAAAATACACCTTGGTCAAAAATTTAAAGTATATGTAAAAAACATGTTATCCCCTCCTAAAATAATTTTACATCACTTCCATACACAACCTATTTTTTCAATGAAATTTGGATACAATGGGTGAATATATTTTTTTATTAATAAAAAGGTATATTAATAATATTAAATTGTAGTAAGCACATGGGTATGTGCAGGATCATCATGGAAAAAATAGGCCCTTAAGTGGCAATGAAAATTTAGAAAAATTAGAGTTAGGCAACTTGACATAAAAATTTAAATAATTTATCTATATTATTTCAAAAATATGTAAGAATAGAATTTTTGGAAAATTGAATTTAGTTTCTAA
>VDFB02000017.1:82596758-82642522 GCA_007258455.2 Sequoia sempervirens
GTCTCTCTATCTCACTCACTCCATCTCTCTCCCCTTAACCCTCTATCCTTAACCCCCCTTCCTTTATCTCTCTTCCACTCCCTAACTCTCTCTCTCTCATTCTTCCCCTCCTAATTCTCTCTGCCTCACTCCCCCCTTCTTCCCCTCTTTTCCTCTCCCTCCCCCTTCCTAATGAAATTTCTCTCTCTCTCTCTCCCTCCCCACTTCTTCCCATATTTCCCTCTCCCCCCTCCTAATGAACTCTCTCTCTGTCTCTCTCCATTTCTTCCCCTCTTTCCCTCTCCCTCCCCCCTCCTAATGAACTCTCTCTCTGTCTCTCATTATTCCCCTCTCCCTTCCCCCTCCTAATTCTCTCTCCCTCACTCTCCCCTTATTCCTCTCTACTTTACACTTCTTCCCCTCTTTCTCGCTCCCTCCTCCTCCTAATGAGATCTATCTCTCTCTCTCTCATTCTTCCCCTCTCCCTTCTCCCTCCTAATTCTCTCTCCCTCACTCTCCCCTTCTTCCCCTCTACCCTCCACTCTCTCTCTCTCTCTTTCCCAACCTCCACCTAATTATTGTTAGGTCTATATATGCACAAATCAGATATCCAATTTGGAGCACTAAAATATTGTCGTTAGAGAGCATTATAAAATTGTTTTATTTAAAAAAAAATTCATATTAGATATCAAATTTAGTTGGATATCCAATTTGTGGGCCATACCTAAACCCCATATGGCCCATTTTTTGCATTCCAATGGACCCTATATTCTTTTTGTAGGTTTTGCAGGTGTCAAATGAGTGGTTTCAGACATGAAGAGACAAAGTTAAACTTTTTGGAGCATCTTCTACTCAAATTTGTCATAAACAATGATTTTTCAGTATCTTTTATGAGGTATAATGGGGAGCAATAGTTGTCGGAAGCATAAACCTAAGAGAAAGCTTACAAAAGAACAAATTGAAGCATATAGACAAAAAGATAAAGAAGATCATAGGAAGAGAAGACAAGGTATGTTAAATATTGGTGAATTTAAGCCCTATGATCTTTCAAGTGAAGAGGAAATTGAATATGTGCAAGGTGAGACTGTTGAACATGCTATTGAAATTGGGAATGAAAATGTTCAAATTGATACTCAAAATTTTCAAGCTAAAAATGTTGGAATTGAAGATGTTGAACATGATATTCAAATTGGGAATGAAAATATTGAAATTGATAATGATAATGTTGAAGGTGAAAATGTTGGATATGAAGATGTTGAATATGATACTAAAATTGGGAATGAAATTATTCAAATTAAAGGTGAAAATGTTGGAATTGAAGATGTTAAACATAATATTGAACTAAGTGTAAATTATGTTTTACAAGATTACATGAGAAATGAAGAACCTTGTGTGGAAGAAAGACATATTCCAAATCAAGACCTTGAAGAACCCCTAAATGGTTACTTGAATTTGATGAGAACATTAGAAACAATTTTGAAGGAAAGAGGTCAACACGAACTGTTCGGTTGTGGGATAGAAGACTTTTCAACCAATATTTTAGTGATAAGACATTGACCTAGTAGTGCCAAATTTTTGTGCAATTGCTAAAGATGCAAAAGATGAGACCGTTTCTAGCCAAATTGAAGATTCGTGTGAACAAGAAGACCAAATTTTTTTTATTATTATCAAAAATATTTTTAATGCTCTCAAGTCTATTGTAAAAAATAACAAGGAAAAGGATAAGAGAGCTGCTCGAAGAGTCATTACAACTACCCTAGTAAGCCATCAATTGAAAAAGGCTCACTTTATGAGACAAACTTGTATTGATTTTGACATAAATCATAAAAATTTGGATAGAGAACTTGCAAGAAGAGAAAGAATAGATGATCCTCTTCAAAATGATACATGGACTTTTATCGGGAGGCTTCCATGTGTTGATAAGAAGCTAACTGATAATGTAAAGTAGGTAATTCAACAATTTTGGCATGATAACTCTAGAGTATCACCCGATGCAAAGGATGTTTTAAAGTTAAGAATTGGCAATCAAGACCGTACACCACATCCTAAACATTTCTTGGAATCAATCCAAACAATGATTTTCAAAATTTTATTGAAACATGTCCAAATATGGAAATCTCACATAAGAATTTTGAAGGTTTGAAGCCATTTTATTGTGTGCCTCTTAAAATTCGTAATACTTGTTGCAAATATTATGTGAAGTTTTCAATGTACCATGAACTATTATGCCATATCCGTTCTACTTTGCATACTAATGAAATGTTGTAGGAGTGTGGTGCAACACATCTTCCAAAATCATCAAGGGACTTGCTAGATGTTTTTTTATGTTCTATAGATGATGGTTGCTTTTTCTATAGAAATGATTGTTTAAATGCAAAGTGCTCACAATGTGGTGGCTTGTCAAAGTTTGTTTATTTTTATTTTTGAGATTTCCGAACATGAATTTGGAAAGAAGCTTGTTGAGAAAAAGAGATATGAGATAGTCAAATATACTTTGCAGAGTGGAGGTGAAGGTTCTAGATGTGAGTTGGTTTTAAAAGAATGCAGTGTTGCTGATTTTATTTCAGATTTTAAGGAGAATCTTTTCTACAAGTATGCAAGGCATAGTCATAGGTCTCAGTGGTTGGATCAACAATTTAGGATGTGTAAGGACTCTTTTCCAATTTTCACTATTATATCAATGGTTGATTTTGCATAAAACTACACATTGCAACGACAAAATGAGGTACAATCTTAGTATTACAATTCCATTCAGATTGCTATTTTTGTCCACATAACATTTAGACATGCACCTAATAGTATAGAGGAGGATCGAAAGATAATCAGAGGGTATCATTTTTATATGAGTGATGATAGATGTCACTCATCCGAGTATGTCCAACATTGCTTTGAGAATTTTTTTGAGTTCTTGTAGGAGCATGATATAGCACTAGGTGGACATCTAATTTGGTTAGATAATTGCATAGGTCAATTCAAGAATGCTCGTATGTTTTATTGGTTGAGTGGAATGCATGTAGAGAGGGGTCTACCTCATATTTGGAGTTTTTTTGAAGCTGGACATGGTAAAGGGGAGCATGATGGAGCAGGTGCATGCGTAAAGAGAGCTCTAGTTAAGGAGCAAAATTCAATGATGCGTGTTCTATAGTTGATTGGTGTAGTTCAGCATTGTCACAGGGAGGGACACTTGATTCAATAGTGCATAGATTCTTTTGGTTCATTGAGGAGGGTAAAATGGGAGGTATATTGGATTTTAATACAATCAAACATTCTTCAAAGATGCATTCATTTCAAAGCTCAGATGCAGGAACATGGACCATTTGGACACGAGAGTTGGCTTGTTTTTGTCAGAGTTGTATTCAGTGTGATTGGGATAAATGTGAGTCAAGTGAGTGGGTGGATACATGGGTACCATAGTATCTAACTCTTTTATCTCAAACAATATCCATGACAAATGACACAATGGAAAGTTTAGTTGATTACGACATGCTTTCAGATCTACTATAGCTAGGACATATTTTTGCAGTTGTTGCACCATAGGGGAATGAAGAGAGATCAGACTATTGGTTGGCTCAATGTGTGTGGGTAAAGCATAAGCTAACACAATCGATGGAAGATGATGATGGTTTCGTGTATCCTACAAGTTCAGTTGTGGTAGCAGGAACTTGGTTGCGAGCATACATGATTAGAAAGAATGGCATACCTGCATTTGAAGACTATGAGAAACACAAAACCATTCTCATGTATTCATACCTTGTTATAGCAACAAATGTAAGTTTTGAAGCATCATGCCAGACCAACGAAAAAAAAACTATGCACACTTAGTAATGCTAATCATGAAGCAATATTGGATACTCTTAAGCAAAGAGATGACCCTTCAGGCACACTTGAATAGCATTTTCAAGAATGGAAGGTAGAATGCTTATGTTCATTATGATTAAGTTCATTAGTGTTCTTAATTTAATATTGATATTTTATATACTATTGCAATGTAGGTGTCTTTAATAGTGATATTTTGTATGCACTTTTGTGATATTCTTGGTAAGATTGATCATAGACCTATTGCAACAATAGCTAGCTCTGATCCTTTCGAAGAGGTATATGATATATTAGAACAATATAGATTGGTTATTCTAAGTGTCTTTTGTAGTTTGCATCACCAACTCATCATCATTCAGGTTTTTTAGATTAATATAGATATGTTAGTCTAAGCATATTTTCTATTGTGACAATATAGATTTCCCATTTTTCCCACTTTTGCGATATTCCTGGTACGATTGATAATGGGCCTACTGCAACAATAGCTAGCTTTGATCCTTTTAGAGAGGTATTCTAAGTGTCTTTTATAGTTTTCATTACCATCTCATCATATTTTGTGTCATTTAGAATAATATAGATTGGTTATTCTAAGCATATTTTATAGTTTTCATCACCAATTCATCATCATTCAAGTTGGTTAGATTAATATAGATTTGTTAGTCTAAGATTGGTTAGATTAATATAGATTGGGTGAAACTTCATTTTTAGCAACTTTCATGATGTTTTTAAGGAAATAAATGTTTCCAACCTTTCCACACCCTATAAATTCATCAAACATGTCTATTAGGACCTGCACAAGTTTGATCCAACTTTAAATCTAGCTACCCTCATGTTTCATTGACATTAACAAGTTGTAACCACCATTTTTGGTGCAGGAGCACCTACACCACAATATCATTGTGGATCATTTCAATGATTAAAGTGTTAATATTTTTATTTTTTTTCTTTAATGAGATCTAATAGTCCTAATGGTCATGTATTAGGAGGATTTTTTAGGTTTAAGGGTAAAAAAAATTGGAGATCCCAACTTGTCCTAGTTGTTGCTTAGTAGCCTTTGAAGGAAAAATTAGTAATTTTTTTTAGGGGCAAGCAAGAATAGTGTTTTGAACATGTAATGATGCTATTTCAAGACATTAAGTGAGGTCTTAGTAAATTTAGAAGTGGAAAAGTGCAGCATTTCATTATGAGTCATATTAATGTGAAAAATGTTTGTATTTTGGCCTTCAACGGTCATTAAGGTTTCAAAGTCAGTTAATATTGGTGGTTAAAGGAATTTGGAGTTGGATTCCAAGGCATATCAATGTACTTAAGGCCTTCACTGGCTTGAGATAGGTTTGGTTGAAGGATTTTTTTTCTTTGAATCAATCAAGTTTCAATTGCTCAATTCACAATTTACTATTTTTCTTGTGTTTCTGCCTATGCACAAGCCATTCAAGAATTTTTGTATCGAAAATTTATGTAGAAACATTATTACATTTCTTTCATTTATTCTAAATTCTTAATAGAGGGTTTCTTTATTCATTTTTTTCCTCAAAACTCAAACTTTCTTTAGACGGGTTCCTGAACAGGGGAATAAGAGTTTTGCAATTATAATGGCTTGAATATCATCCCACCTATTGTGTGCCAATGTGAATAGGTGGGATGAGTTGGTAGGGATTATGAAATGATATTTCAAGAGTGGAAGGCGTGGAGAACTAGGTTTTGAAATAAAATGAAGAGTTAAAGGTCTAAAAATGGTGGGTTTTTTTCACTTGAAAATACAATTTTTACCCTAGGGTTTGCAAAAATCTCTGAGATACCAGAAGTTTATTTTTTTTCTAAGCATATTGGGGCCTAAATAAAGGTTTCTAAGGTGGTGACAGAGTCTGAAAGGTTGTGGAAGTGCTACATCCAATAAAACCTCAAGAATTACACTAAAAATAAGGGTTTTTTGATTTGACGGCTACAGACCCGTACAAATGGAATCCAATTGAAACAACTTTGTTTTCTTGGCAATTTATTGCTTCCCCAAGGTTTCAGAGGTCTATGTGGTGTTTGAAGGTATGTTGTTTTGCATTTTTGGGCTAATTGAGTAGCTTGTTCAAGGGTGAATGTATAGGAAGTCAACGCTGGTCCAAAGGAGTCTATGTTGTTTCTAAAATATGTTGTGCAAATTGGATATGGGTGTTTGAATCAGTCATGTGTTGGTCTAGTGTTTTGGAAAATTATGGAGTAATTGGAAAAAAAACCAGTTTCTCGCTATTACAAGGGTTTAAACGGGTTAAAGAGGGAAATGTGTATTTAGTTTCTTGTCAAGTTTTAAGGGATTTTTGGATTGTCTAAAGAGGTCAGAATAATCTTATTAGATGCCTCAAATAGGTAGGTTGCAAAGAGTTTGTGATTGTTCCCTTGTGTCTACATCAATTTTCCACCTAATTTCACTCGGTCCAATGTAGCTTGAAGTGATTTGGTGTATTTGGTTACAAAAGAGGACCATCCCTAGCCATACCCATCCAGACATGTTGGAATAGTCCATTTGGTTGTACGAGTTGCAGAATGAAAGTTGCACCACTTTGCAACTTTTCCCTCCACTGAAAAGTCATCACCACAGGAAAACACCTTCGAGATAGAAAAAAATAAAAAAGGTTTTTGTAGATGGTCCCAACATGATCCCATAGCCTTAGATGAAGAGTCTATAAGCATCACAGTCTTTGATAAATAGCCCTTCAAAGATTGCTTCCTTTTAGCACTTTGGACTCTTAAGGGGAATCATCAGTCCAATGTAGCTCGAAGTGATTCGGTGTATTTGGGTGTAAGAGAGGACCATAAATAGCATAAACGTACCCATCCAGATGTGTTGGAACAATCCATTTGGTCGTACGAGTTGTGGAATGAAATTTGGACCACTTTGCAACTTTACACTACTTGCATCTGGCAACTTTTCCCTCCACTAAAAAGTCATCACCACAGGAAAACGCCTCCAAGATAGCAAAAAATGAGAGAGGTTTTTGTAGATAGTCCTAACATGATCCCATAGCCCTAGATAGAGAGTTTGTAAGCATTACGGTCTCTAATAAATATCCCTTCAAAGATTGCTGCCTTTTAGCACTTTGGACTCTTAAGGGAAATTGTCGGTCCAATGTAGCTCAGAGTGATTCAGCGTATTTGGGTGCAAGAGAGGACCATCCATAGTATAAATGTACCCATCCGGACATGTTGGAATAGTTTTTTTGGTCGTATGAGTTGCAGAATGAAAGTTACACCACTTTGTAACTTTACACTTCTTGCATCTGGCAACTTTTCCCTCCACTGAAAAGTCATCACCACAGGAAAATGCCTTCAAGATAGAAAAAGTTGAGAGAGGTTTTTGTAGATGACCCAAAAAAATCCCATAGCCTTAGACAGAGAGTCTGTAAGAATCACGGCCTCTGACAAATAGACCTTCAAAGATTGCTACCTTTTAGCACTTTGGACTCTTAAGGGAAATCGCTGGTCCAATGTAGCTCAGAGTGATTTGGTTTATTTGGGTACAAGAGAGGACCATCCCTAGCATAAAAGTACCCATACAGATATGTTGGAACAGTCTGTTTGGTCATACAAGTTACAGAATGAAAGTTGCACCACTTTGCAACTTTACATTGCTTTCATCTGGCAACTTTTCCCTCCACTGAAAAGTCATCACCATAGGAAAACGCCTCCGAGATAGCAAAAATTGAGAGAGGATTTTTTAGATGGTCCCAAAATGATCAAGTAGCCTCAAATGGAGAGTGTGTAAGCATAATGGTCTCTAAGAAATAGACCTTCAAAGATTGCTTCCTTTGAGCACTTTGGACTCTTAAGGGAAACTAGTGGGCAACATAGTTAACTTCTTCACAAACTTGGTTTGAAGAAATTTCATTCTTTTTTGTGCATTTAAAATGGATTTTTAAGCCTTCCACCCTAAAAGTGACCTCTAAATAACTTCAAACACCTTAACTTCCTCATTCTTATTCATTTGTTTTGCAAACAAGCATTTTCATTCCAAGAGGCTAAGCTTTCATTTTTGCTTGTTGGATTGAATGCAGAACGTGACACAACTTTCAATTTTCAAAAATTGTTCAACATCATTGAACTAAGAATTTATCACACATCTGTAGAGAAACAAAGGAGTACTACAAACTAAAACACAGTTCACTTTGGTTCTCACTGACTTGGTGTTCTCTTCAACATCTCTCTTCTCTAAAAGCGACCTCTAAATCACTTCAAACACCTTAACTAGCCTAAAAGCGACCTCTAAATCACTTCAAACACCTTAACTACCTCATTCTTATTCATTTGTTTCATAAACAAGCATTTTAATTCCAAGAGGTTGAGCTTTCATTTTTGCTTTCAAAGAAAAATATTCCTATGCCACTATTACACTACACAAGTAAACCAGGTTTTGTATTGTGAACCTATATAAAGCTACCACTCTCAAGACCAATGTAACAACGATACAAAATAACTTTTGAGACTGCAAGAAGACATCTGATAACTCTTGAATGTACTAAAATAATTCTTATTATTTTTTAAGAATGCTGATAACTCTACTCAGTTGTCTTATTTTTTCAATATCATACAAATTGAACCCTGGCATCAATAGACTCTGCTATATCAAGCTACCACAATTCAAAAATATTACCCTTAAAACTAGGTAACTCATTCAAAAAGAAGAAAGTAAGGAATATAATCAAGGAGCCAAACCTTAAATTATAATCAAGGAACCAAACATTAAATTATAATTGGATGTGATAGTTCCAACAAGAAGCATAGTTGGAAGTGCAATTGGAAAGTATAGTTGGTAGTGCAGTCAAAAACTCTAGTTGGAAATGCAATTAGACACGTAGTTGGATAGTGCTATTAGAAGCACAATTGGAAAGTATTGTTGGAAATACAATTAGAAAGTGCAATTGGAAAGTAGAAGTGCAATTGGAAGGGAAAATTCCACAACTTCAATTGGATGGATGAACTTTGCAACTTCAATTGGAAGGGTAAATTACACAACTACAATTGGAATGGTAAATTCCACAATTGTAGTTTATCAACTTGTTAAAATATTTTTCAAAATGAACATAAAGAAATAATGATCCACTTCCTTAAGCATCATATATTTTAATAAAATTCAATAACCCAAAGGTAAAATGAATCAGTAAACTTTTCCAATTTGACCATGAATTGAGAATTGCTAATACCAAGAACTAGCTTAAAGCTAAGAAAAAGAGGGGGTCCTAATTTGCAACCAAATATCTCTTGTAGGATAGAAAATATAGTAAAGGCCAATCAAATTCTATTATTTAGGAGGCTTTCTTGAGGTAATTTATTCTTGTTTATACATCTTTGAGTTCCATCAAGGTTAATTTATGCCCACTAGTAGTACTTGAGTAATTGTAGTGGTCATATATATTCAACACTTAGAGGGTAGATGGTCATAGTTCAATGGTTCACCCCATTAATGAGCAGAGAGAGTTCTCTGGATATAGTTTATTGTATACATGCAAAAAATAGAGGTAGATCCTCTTCCTTGCACTCTAATATTGAGAGTACATAAAAATCCATATTTATTGTTTCATCTAAAGTGCTAATTTATTATAAAATCATAAAAGTATCCCAATCAAAATTGTGTTAAAATCTACTCCATTCTAAAAGTTGGCATAAAAATCCTTTTGTTCATATTTTGCATCAAGTTGAGAAATGTAGAGTTACTTATTAAGATCATGAACTGAGATAATAAAACCAAATTAAAATAAAAAATAAGGGTGTGTTTGTTGTAAAAAAAAAATCAATAAATCCTAAAGAAGAGCTTGATTATCATATTGTTGACTACTTCAAAAAATATCTTGAAAGTTAATTATCAAACAAACCTTGTCACATGACTAATATTTGCAAGCCAATTCAAACATGTCACTAATAATTTGTTAAAGAGAACTTACACCAAAACCCTTAAAAATATTTTATTCCTTTTATTTTCAAAAATTAAAAAAAAAAATCATAAACTTACATTCTCATCATTACTTGTCTTATATTAAAAATTATATAATTTTGAACCCTGATGATCTATTTTTTCCGTGTATCATTGACCTTCAGCAATAACCCTAAAGCTAAGAAAAAGAGGGGGCCTACTTTTTTGTCGATTCATTACCCTAATCTTGCTTTAACCATAACCACTCTCAAGACCAATGTAACAATGATACAAAATAACTTTTGAGACTGCAAGAAGACATCTGATAACTCTTGAGTGTACTAAAAGAATTCTTATGATTTTTGAAGAATGCTGATAACTCTACTCAATTTTCTTATTTTTTCAATATCATACAAATTGAACCCTTGCATCAATAGACTATGCTATATCAAGCTACCACAATTCAAAATATTACCCTTAAAACTAGGTAACTCATTCAAAAAGAAGAAAGTAAGGAATATAATCAAGGAGCCAAACCTTAAATTATAATCAAGGAACCAAACATTAAATTATAATTGGATGTGATAGTTCCAACAAGAAGCATAGTTGGAAATACAATTGAAAAGTACAATTGGTAGTGCAGTCAAAAACTCTAGTTGGAAATGCAACTAGACACGTAGTTGGATAGTGCTATTAGAAGAAAAATTGGAAAGTATTGTTGGAAGTACAATTAGAAAGTGCAATTGAAAAGTGGAAGTGCAGTTGGAAGGGAAAATTCCACAACTTCAATTGGACAGGTAAACTTTTCAATTTCAATTGGAAGGGTAAATTACACAGCTACAATTGGAATGGTAAATTCCACAACTGTAGTTTATCAACTTGTTAAAATATTTTTCAAAATGAACATAAAGAAATAATGATCCACTTCCTTAAGCATCATAGATTTTAATAAAATTCAATAACCCAAATGTAAAATGAATCAATAAACTTTTCAAATTTGACCATGAATTGATAATTTCTAATACCAAGAACTAGCTTAAAGCTAAGAAAACGAGGGGGTCCTCATTTTTCTAGAAGCAAATAAGGCATGTTGTGAGATGAAAAATAGAGTTTATTGATGATTAAGGTGCATTGCTTAACCAAATATCTCTTGTAGGATAGAAAATATAGTAAAGGCCAATAAAATTCTATTATTTAGGAGGCTTTCTTGAGGTAATTTATTCTTGTTTAGACATCTTTGAGTTCCATCAAGGTTAATTTATGCCCATTAGTAGTACTTGAGTAATTGTAGTGGTCATATATATTCAACACTTAGAGGGTAGATGGTCATAGTTCAATGGTTCACCCCATTAATGAGCAGAGTGAGTTCTTTGGATATAGTTTATTGTATACATGCACAAAATAGATGTAGATCCTCTTCCTTGCACTCTAATATTGAGAGTACATAAAAATCCATATTTATTGCTTCATCTAAAGTGCTAATTTATTATAAAATCATAAAAGTATCTCACTCAAAATTGTGTTAAAATCTACTCCATTCTAAAAGTTGGCATAAAAAATCCTTTTGATGTTCATATTTTGCATCAAGTTGAGAAATGTAGAGTTACTTATTAAGATCATGAACTGAGATAATAAAACAAAATTAAAATAAAAAAGAAGGGTGTGTTTATTGTAAAAAATAAATCAATAAATCCTAAAGAAGAGCTTGATTATCATATTGTTGACTACTTCAAAAAGTATCTTGAAATTTAATTATCAAACAAACGTTGTCACATGACTAATCTTTGCAAGCTAGTTCAAATATGTCACTAATAATTTGTTAAAGAGAATTTACAACAAAACCCTTAAAAATATTTTATTCATTTTATTTTTAAAAATTAAAAAAAAATCATAAACTTACATTCTCATCATTACTTGTCTTATATTAAAAATGATATAATTTTGAACCTTGATGATCTATTTTTTCCTTGTATCATTGACCTTCAACAATAACCCTAAAGCTAAGAAAAAAAGGGGGCCTACTTTTTTGTCGATTCATTGCCCTAATCTTGCTTTAACCATAACCACTCTCAATACCAATGTAACAATGATACAAAATAACTTTTGAGACTGCAAGAAGACATCTGATAACTCTTGAGTATACTAAAATAATTCTTATGATTTTTGAAGAATGCTGATAACTCTACTCAATTGTCTTATTTTTTCAATATCATACAAATTGAACCCTGGCATCAATAGAATTTGTATATCAAGCTACCACAATTCAAGTTTCAACGATGAATATTTATCATGCATGTTTTAAATGACATTCAAGTTTATGGTAGTTTTTTTGTTTATATGTGATATTCTAATCGTAATTCATGCTTCTAGGCTGCTTATATATATATATATATATATATATATATATATATATATATATATATATATATATATATATATATATATATATATATATATATATATATTTTACATGTTTTCTCCATTGTTCAGCCCCTACACCACAAGTAAATTGCTACATAGCGTGTGGAATGATGGGGCAGAAGGCCTGAGATCCCTTTAAATTTTGTTTGAGTGCATTTAAAATGAACTTTTAAGCCTTGCACCCTAAAAGTGACCTATAAATAACTTCAAACACCTTAACTACCTCATTCTTATTTATTTGTTTTGCAAATAAGAATTTTCATTCTAAGAGACTGAGCTTTCATTTTTGCTTATTGGATTGAATGTGGACCATGACACAACTTTCTTTTTTCTAAAATTGTTCAGCATCATTGAACTAAGACCAATGTAACAATGATACAAAATAACATTTGAGACTGCAAGAAGACACCAAAATGGCTAGTG
Source organism: Sequoia sempervirens (assembly GCA_007258455.2). Taxonomy (NCBI): domain Eukaryota; kingdom Viridiplantae; phylum Streptophyta; class Pinopsida; order Cupressales; family Cupressaceae; genus Sequoia; species Sequoia sempervirens. Next base: position 82,609,294 of record VDFB02000017.1, read on the forward strand.
TACTAAAAGAATTCTTATGATTTTTGAAGAATGCTGATAACTCTACTCAGTTGGCTTATTTTATCAATATCATTCAAATTGAACCCTGGCATCAATTGACTCTGTATATCAAGCTACCACAATTCAAGTTTCAACAATGAATATTTATCGTGAATGTTTTAAATGACATTCAAGTTTATAGTGGTTTTTTTGTTTATATGATGTTATGTGATATTCTAATCATAATTCATGCTTCTAGGCTATATATATATATATTATTTTTACATGTTTTCTCCATTGTTCGGCCCCTACACTGCAAGTAAATGGCTGCATAACATGTGGAATGAGGGGACAACATGCCTAAGACCCCTTTAAAGTTTGTTTGAGTTCTTTCTTTTAATTTTTTGTGAGTTTTGTGCCAAGTTTCCTCAAAGAAATGTGGTCTCATAGAATTCCATGACAAGCTAATGCAATTGATAGCTACTCCTAGTTATTAGTTATGTAATGTGAATTAATTGCATAACTGCTTAGGTTGACTTTGTAAGAACTATATTGTTATTGAAAAAATTTCATCTATCAGCATCTAGTTGTTACTTATGCAATGTGAAGTAATGCTTTGAGTTTGAAAGATGTGCAATGCAATGTAATCAGCAATATGATTTTTTATTTTTTTTAATTCAAGGGGTAAACGCTTTTGACCGGAGCTATGAACCGGATACAACCATTCAACAATACCACCCCAACGAGGTTTGAACCTTGGTGGCAAGAACAACAATGCCACCAATAAACCATCACACCATGCCAATACCGGCAATCAGCAATATGAATATAAACTACATAATATTTAACCATTCTTTTTATGCTATTGGTCATTGATATTTAACCATTGTTCACTTGATTAAATTTTCAAAGACTTTAATCATGCACATGAGGAGGAAATTAAATTTTGATCGTCAACTTCTATATATCAAATTATCCAATAATCAAGTGTATGTCCATATACAAAAATGGCATCAACATGAACTCAAACAAAGTTTTACAATATGTGGCATATGCCATCTCAGTATCTATTCAAAATTTACATGCAAAATGTCTATCTCATCCTAAACTATTGGTGGATCTTCAAAATGGAGCCTCTTTGAAGCACTCATTGGCTCTGAAGGTAGCTACACAAGAAAAATTCAAACCAAAATTGAGATTAGTTATACTATATAATTTAAAATTGAATAATTAACATAAGAATCAATACACATTGAATTACAATTGAACTCTAAAATTGAAATCTTGATTACCTGAAATATGGATCTCTTTGAAGGTTTAGAAGTCCTAGAATATTCCCCTCTCAAAGAACTAACCAAAACAACTTTTCTAACGTCAATCTATATATGTGAACAAAAACATGAAATTGATCCAAGTTAGAATAGAATTGTCAGTAATAAGAACATATTTACCAAGCACAAAATAAAATAAACACATACCTCTTTAGGTTGATTTTTTTTTGTGTCTCCTTTAGGTTTTTTGACACTTCCTCCTTCAGGTGTTTGAATACCTACTCCTTCAGGTGTTGTGGCACTTATCAACAATGATGTGTAGCTCACAACTACTTGTACATAAAAATGATAAGTACATACGAAACTACGAATCTATGCCAATGTATGCATAATCAATAAAAGATCTTATAAGTCTTAATTCAATCAAATTTGAGTTCAATTACCTTTCCCTTATCTAACATTGTGCCTCCATAGTCTAGAGATTGTCGTACCTTGCCCACACTAGGTGTTTCCTACAAACAGAGAACAAGATAAACATATAAGTTAATATATAATTTCATTAATGACAATTCAAATGACAAGAAAGTTTACAGTAAAAAAATGTAAATGAGTGAGTGCAAAAATACATACTATGTGTGTGTCGAGGAAAAATGAAATGTCCCTAAGGGTGCTATCAGTCACCTGTGTGAGCTCCTCCTCAGACATTAATTGTTAAATAGACCATGTAAATAAATATTAGTACTTGATACTATCTCTTATTAATATTCATTTTTAAAAAAATGAAAGTTATGAATTTAAACCATAAATGCTAACTGTGTAACTATTCCAATGTCCACCTCTCTAGCAGGAGAGGACTCTATAGGGTGTGCTCCACTCCCTTGCGTGTGATCTGCTATAATCTCCACATCCTAGATGTCATAATTAGAAGTGTTTAATGGATGCTCAGGGGGTTGTACAATAGGACCCAAGCATATCTGTTGGCACATATTACAAATATGTGGACCCAAGGAGGATGATGCAACAGCACTAGATCCATCACCAAGATCACCAAAATGTGGCTGAGCTACTGAAGAAGCATGGGAAACCAAAAGACCACTGAAAGAGTGAATGGACTAGATAGTTTGTGTGGCTGCATCCTCCGTAATATCTAGATGTTGTACTAGAGGTGGCAGAGGAAGGGGAGGACGGGGAACATGTGGGCACCTAAATACTCTAGCTTCCCTTGGCCTATCCTGGGGCATACCTCCACCAACACCCTGGAAGGGTTTAATGTCAAAGTAATTAACATGATACCCTAACAAAAACTTAGCATATAAATTTTTAATAAAGTAAAAAGGTACATCAAGATTATTCTTGGGTGGTTTATCAAAAACCATACACCAACAACCCCAAAAGTTATCTACTGTACCCCTATGCATGCACCATTTTATAGAAAGTTTTGGTTTATTAACATTAACTGGCAAACCAGTGCTAGGGTTAATAAATAAAGAGGCTATTTGGGCTTTTTTTATTTGGATATTTTTCACATCATCATAAGACATTCCACATGCATAATATTCCCTCATGGTTTCTTGACACGAATGAAAGGCATTATGTTGGGTGGAGAGGGTTTCTACATTTGTAATTATTCTTTTCAATGTGGTTAACATATAAGATAATTGAGGGATTTTCTTATAAACATCACAAATGCCCCTCAATTGCTCCAATTTTTCATGAATTAATTCTTTAATTGATGGTTGCAGAGGTGGTGGAACTTTTGGAATTTCTACATTTTGATTCTCAGTTGGTGGATTTTTATTCTCAACTGGTGGAATTTGTGCATTCTCATTCTCAGTAGCCATAATGCTTGATTAAAGTTAAAAAAATAATCAATCTAATTAAAATTAGACAATATAAATGAAAATATTATAAAAATACCCTATTTTTTTTTAAAATCCAAAAAAAACCCTACTTTTTAACAAAAATCTATAAAATTCTCTAATTTTTAATACAAATACATAAGCAACACTATTTTTAAATCAAAATCCATAAAAATATTCATTTTTTTATCAAAATCCATTCTAAACTCAATTGTTTCATAAAAATTCAATCAAAAACCCTATTTTGAAAAAAATCCACAAAAAACATTCATTTTTTTATCAAAATCCATTCTAAATTCAATTTTTTCATAAAATTCAATCAAAAACCCTATTTTGAAAAAAAATCCACAAAAAAATCATTTTTTTTTATCAAAATCCATTCTAAACTCAATTTTTTTGTAAAAGTTCAATCAAAAGCCCTATTTTTCAAAAAAATCCACAAAAAACTAATTGAAATTATCCATATCTAATTCAAAATTGAATCAAAGAAAATAAAAATCTAAAATATTACCTTTTCAAATCAGATATTGGCAAAATTGGATATGCGTTACGCAAAGGCCTCCTCACTGTGCAGCTGTGGGTTCTTGACTGTCAAATGATTTTAAAACAACAACAGATTTTGTATATATATGCTTTTTACAAATTGGATATCCGATATGCAAAACTAGGATTGGTGTTTGCTTTGGTGTTGTGTACTAACACCCGAGCCTAAAAAAAGTCATCATGGTATTTTCACGTTTTTGGGTCAATGAAAGATGTGTTTTTTTTCCTCATTGCCAATTTTTGGCCCACCATGATCCTGCACATACCCACATGCACTCATATAATAAGTAATCATTCCTTAGTGTCAAGACCATTGGCATATAAACTTTATGTGAGATCTACAATTCAGGCTTTAATTTGATAAAAATAATGTGTGGTAATATATTTAGCCATTATATTTTTTGGATGACATGTGGAAACTTAGGTTGTGAGTCTTGTAATGCTTAGCACGTAAGAGAAATGGTCTCAATAGTATAGTGGGGAATGATAAGCTGATGCAAATAAATTCTACTATTTTTTAAATGGAAAATATGATAATATGATCCTATCCCTAAATTAGTGCACATAATACATTAGGAAATAAAATAAACAAAAAAAATTATTTGATTAGATTCATAAATGATCACCTAATAGCTAAGGTGGCAGTGGTACCTCGACAACATGTAATGTATGAGGATAATGATGGATTTTCAAACCACCATTAAAATTTTAATTATGGTGAGATTTGATGGCATGAGGTTGAAAAAGGAATATCCATGGTAGAGGATTAAATTTTAGGGTTAATTTACAACTAATATGTTTATCCATTTTAAGGAAACTACTAGTAGTATGGAACATATCTTGTCCTAATGTCTATTTAATAACATTCTGACTATAACTTATAACAATACACCACATAGATAATAAAAATGTTTATTTAATCAAATTCTCACTACAAGTAAATAATAAAATAAAAAGAGACTACCTTAACTAATAATTATGGAGCTACAAATTTGGTTGTCAATCTATGAATAAATGAAAGAAATTAATTTTATTTATTAGTTACTAGGGTAGAAATTCAATGCAAAATTTAAAAATAAAGTGTAGGGACATAGTAAAGATAAATAGTTAGAGGATCAAAATAAAGATTGAAATCCTTTGACACAAGTTATCAACCTTGATCATAGAGGATCAAATTATTATAGACTATATGGTTACAAAATTTATTTAAAATATCAAACAACTCATATTAAAAATTATTAGACCTTCAACCTACTTGGTGGTTTTGATCATGATAGTTGGTCTACTAATCTTATGCTCTAAAAAAGAATAATAGATTCACTTCTAAAAAAAATCTTATCACATGCATGCATATTAAAGGCTTTTAGATAACCAAAATTTTATCCAATACATCACTTTAAAATTAGAATAAAGGGGATAATTTAATTAATTTTATCTAAGTAGATATTGGAGGTTATGAAGCATATGAATGAGGTGTTTATTGTTGAATGCACAAGACAACTGAGAGGGGGGTGAATCAGTTTTACATTAAAACATTAAAATCCTCATTAACATTTAGATCCACACCAACTTTATTAGCCATTAATATGTTAGAAGGATTTAGTATGAAAGAAAATAATAGAAACTAAAATACATCAACACCATGCATAATAGAACACCATATTTACGTGGAAAATCCAAGAAGGTAAAAAGCATGGTGAGGATTAGCTCACAATATAAAGTAATTGCAACATTGAATACAATAGGCTCACTACTAGAGGGATCACTACCCAAAAGAAACAAGGGATCACTTCCAATGGATCACTACTAGATTACAAAAAGAAGAAAGAAGAATGTTACAGAGAGAAATCCATATCAATACAACAGAAAATTCCACCACATCACCAACACATTCGTAACCTTTTTGAAGGTTGTAGACACTTTTTTCTCACTGCTTCTACTAGTCTAACTCATTGATTCTCACATTGCACTTCAGAAATTCACACTTCACAACTCTTCAATTCACATCACCATCTCTACACACCAATCCTCCATCAACACAACACTTATTTATACCTTCTTGAACCTTGAAAGTAGCCTCCAAGGTCAATTATGCACATCAACCATGCAAATTCAAATTAGGTTGACACAAAAAATATTCTCACAATGGAAAGGAATTAATTTAGACCATATCACACCCTAACTTGGACCTAAATCAACTCATACATGCCACACCATGCATCCACAAACATCAAAGAAAATCCAAAATTACTATAAACACCCAAGGTTAGGTGAATCTATGTAAACAACATTAAACATTTAAGTACATGCTTCCTTTGATGCAGAGATGAATTTTGAATCACATAAGTCACTTGAACACAAATTGGAATACTCCAAAAACACCTTAAAATCCAAAAAATTCCTTCGTAACAACTTTCACCTAAAGAACAAGCTCATCTTGTACATCCAGTTAACCTTTTACATAGTGGGGTATGTGCAAGATCATCGTGCAAAAAACAGGCCCTTAAGGGCAAAAATTCAAAAAAATCAAGGTTAGGCAACTTGACGTAAATATTTGAATAAGTTATCTATATTATTTCAAAATATGTAAGAATAGAATTTGTAGAAAATTGAATGTAGTTTCTAAATACTAGGTTTATTTAAAAAATAAAATCAATTTGGTGAAAATTTGAAATTTCAATGCGGAGGTATTAAATTCGTGGAAAAAATAAAAGTAGGTGTCTCGAATACCCTAACAATAATAAAATGATAATATATTTTTTTTGTAAGATTTTTTTTACATAAGTAGGACTCATGTCCAATGTGATGCATATATTTTTTTAATTTTTTCCAAGTAAATAATTAATTATGAATTTTTATTACAACTTTTAGAAAATATGAAACTCGTGCTGCGACCACCTTAACTTGGTCCAAAGTGAACCATTTAATTTGCTTTCCTATTATTATATGTGAAGCATAGAATGTGACGCATGTTTTGGATTCAAAAAATATGATACTGTTTGAAAGTTATAGATGTTTTTCAATCAGCCTATCGATCAAGACTTTAGTCGTAATTCTAATAGAAAATATAATTATTTATTAAATTCAAATTAAATAATAATTTATATTTTTGGAAATCTGAGAATCTCCTCTAAAAAACCTTTTCATTTCATTAATTTTGGGTGAAAAAAAAGTCGTCAGCCACATACCCTACAAATACCCATAATATTGCCACTTTTTGGCGCACCATGATCCTGCACATACCCAGTGTAAGTCAAGAAACTAACTTGTGATGCACCAAACCATGAAAAAATTCAACCAAAGGTAGACATGAGAAATACAAACACACTTTTAGAACCATAAGACAAAAAAAAAAACTATGGAGAAGTGTGGAGTAAAACCATTTCTCCTAGACACTATTGTAATGCACAACTCACACACTGGTGTACACAACTTTTACTGCACAACGATCCAAACCCAGAAACTCTAAATATAACACCACTGAACACCTCTGATCAATATATCCAAATCCACACAAGTATATCTTCAACAGAAAATAAATGCAAAGAAAAAAAAAGCACCACTCTTTATGCTAGAATGCCTCTACAACACATTGTTTCCTCTTTTATTCAATTTTTCTCAAAATCACTTGGAAATCAAGCACCACAAACACATTATGATCATTTGGAAAAAATCCTTATCACAACCAGACCAACTCCAACATAGAAACTCATCCATACACTTTCTTATCAAAGAAAAAAAATTAGTAACACTTACTAATTACACAATAATGAAACTAATCAAAGAATAATCACAAATTCTTAACCATAAATAGACTCCTAGGGTGCTGCCACAATAGTGGTTTACACTTTTTGGGAGATCCTATTTTTTGCTGAAATCACATATTTTATAAAATATAATGATTTAAGCCTTGAAAAATTCCATTTAAAGGATTCCAATTGAAGAGGGCTTTTTCAAACCATCTTAGACCAAGCCCCCTTGGATAGAACCCCGCTAGTTTTAAACCATACATATAATGGAGTCTCCTTTAGACCTATCAAAATGCTAATAAAAAACCACTTTTGATTTAAAATTTGGGGAATCAAATTAATTCATTTAATTTTATTTTTTGTATGTAGTCCTTATTATAAGCTTCCAAAAAAGTATATTTTTAATTAAATTTATTTTGATTATTAAATTTATTTTTTATTTCTTGTGAATGTAGGTTTTTCAACGAAAATCAAGCTCTCTATTCAGCACATGTGGAAAAATAGTAGGTTATCAAAAATAAAAAATAAAAATATGAGTGCACTAGATATTGAAGTCCTTGATCCAACAAAAAAGAAAAATTGAATTTCGATACATACAAAAAAAGTTACATGCTATATGGTCTACCTATTTCTGAATTGTAATTTGTTTGACTTTGAAACTTGATTAAGGAAAAAATATTCAATAAAGCACTATGAAACCAATTGGAAGAACTAGATATCATAGTGACAAATCTAAATTTGAAAAAAAAATTAATTTTATCCTTCATGGAAAAAAATTTATGTGTTATATAGTGAGCGTCACTCCTTAAAAATGTTGTTTATTGAAAAAAAAAGTTTTCGAAGGAGATGGAAAAAGAAGTGTATTATGATTCCAATTTTTTTGAAAAAATATATTTAGAATCTACAAAAAAATGTCACAAATCACTAGTTTGCATCATCTTCAAATTCCTCATGGTTTAGTCGCTATTGGTACCGAAAAGTGAAGATTTAGTTAGAAAATTTGTAAACCAATATTGTGGGATCACCACCCAACAATCACGAACATTATGAAATATTTGAAATTAATCACAAGGAAAACATAAGCCTATTGAAATAAATGAAAACACCAACTACTAATTCTTGCAACAATATCCCCCTTTGTCATTGATGGCAACACATGATGTGAAAACATCAACACCAAACACAATAGCTCTGATCACCAACACACTGCTCTATGCCAACTCTTTCTCTTTTCCACTTTACATCATACTCTCCTTGCTCACTTTACTCTCTCTCCCTTTCTCAAATAACTATTTCTCCTCCTTTGGCATCAATGGAAAAGCATTGCACAACTCTCTCTCTCCCACTTTGATATTAATCATACTTACACCTACTCACCACTACTCTGCAACATCTTTTTTCTTTTTACTGCTCTACATACTCCCCCTTAGGAGAACACAACAAAATTTACCAACCAAAAACCACTTGGACATATCCTTTAACATACCTGACAAAGGAGAACAAAAACTTAAACTAGTACTTACTCCTACTGACTGGAACAATGACACTACCTAGTCCCCTAAGAGGTAGCCTCCAAAATCAATTTAGAACAAATAATGAATCTTGAGATCCACTATATTGATGCATATCCTTATCCATATAGGCCAAATAAGCAGGGGTAATAACTCCTAACTTCTCTGGGAGATACGAAAATTATCCTTAGAAAGAGCCGTAGTGAATATATCAACAACTTAATCCTTTGTAGGCACATACTCTAGCTTCATTTCATTCTCTATAACCTTCTCTCTCAAAAAGTGATACTGGGTTGAGTTATGTTTTTTCCTTGAGTGCATTACTAGATTCTTTGAAATGTTAATAGCACTTGTATTATCATAGAAGATAGAAATTGGTTCATCATATACAACTCTAAGACCATTTAAGGTTTGCCTCATCCACAATACCTGTCTATAGCAAGATGTTGTAATATATTATGCCTTTGTATTAGATAAAGACACTGTATCTTGCTTCTTGCTTAGCCAAGACACCAATCTACATCCAAGAAAGAATACACCACCACTTGTACTTTTCTTGTCATCCACACAACCTACCCAATTTGCATTTGTATAAGCACTCAGAGAAAAATCAATATCCTTTAGATACCATAAACCATGTTCTAGAGTTCCTTTCAAGTATCTAAATATTCTTTTCACTACTATAACATGTGACTCTCTAGGATCTTCCTAAAATCTAGCCACAAGACAAACTACATGCATGATATCCAATATAGTAGCAGTTAGGTATAGTATTCCCCTAATCTTTGATCTAAATTTCCTTTGATCGGCCTTAGGAGATTCAACATTGTTTCTCAACTTACAACTAGTAACCATGGGTGTACATACCAATTTAGAATCTTCCATTCCAAGCTTCTTCAACACTTCCTTGACATACTTTGATTGTGAAATGAATATACCTTTTTTTATTAAACTAATTTATAGTCTAAGGAGTAAATTCATCTCCTCAAACATAGACATCTCAAACTCTTTATGCATATCTTCTACAAATCTCTTACAGATAGCTTCATTTCCTCCAAAAAATATATCATCAAGATACACAATTGAATCAAGATTGGATCTTTTTCAACTTTGAAATAAAGATTACTATATTTGGTACCTGTATTAAATCCTTGTATCAAGTACCTATCCATCCTTGTGTACCAAGCTTTGGGGGCTTGGTTCAGTCTATAAAGTGACTTCTTCAATATGTAGACCATATCTAGGTTTTCTGATAACTGAAATCCTTTTGGTTGTTTAATGTATACTTATTCTTCCAACTCACCATTCAAGAAAGAAAACTTCACATATGTTTGATAAAATTTGAAATCCTTATGTGTTGCAAAAGAAAAAAACATTCTAATAGCTTTCATTCTTGGCATCGAAGAAAACTTGTCTCCTCAAAATTTATTCCTTCTAATTCTCAGTAGCCCTTACACACAAGCCTTGCCTTGTTTCTTAATACTTCTCCATTTTCATTCAGTTTATTTTGGAATTCCCATTTAGTTCCAATTAATTTTAATTGCTAGTCTTGGGACAAGTTCCCAAGTCTAATTCTTTTCAAGCTGGATTATTTAATCTTCCATAGACTTGATCCAATAATAATCCTTGCATGCTTCAATCACGATTTTAGGTTCAACTTTAGAAAGTAAACATATATTTACCCATTCTTTAGTTATAGCAGTTTTTCTCCTTGTCAAAACACCTTATCTTTTGTTACCAATGATCTAATCTTTAGAATGATTCTTTTGCACATACTTAGGATAATTAGGGATCCTTTCCAAAGATTCTTCCTCTTCAATCTAAACTTCTTTCTCCTTACCTTCATCTTTGTCATTTTCCCTACAAGAGGACTCATTTGATTCATATCTATAGAAGTTGAAAAACCAATTTCACAGTCCCCAAGAATCACCTGCAAGAAATCACCTATCACATGCGATAGATATTCAGAACAAAAAAGAAAGATGTTTTGTAAACCCTCAGAGCCAATATGTGCAAGCAAAAAACCAAAATAATGATTATTGAAATTAATTTTTTTACAAATAATACAAAAACCTCCAAAAAGGAAATGATGCAATAAAGCAAGAAAACACAACCCTAATCTTATCTTGAGCAAAAAAATAGCTCAACAAGATAAGGATAATAATTAACCTAGGAAATAAAATATGCCTAGGTAAACTTATGCTAAAGTGTAATTAAATAATTAATTACACCAACACTGCCCCATAAGTGCAACTTAGGTAGAAGAAAATTATTATTCAAATATGAGTCCCGACAACAAGCCTGATCAGGTACTCATTTACAAATGCAATGTAAACTAAATCAAACAGGGTAAAGGAGAAAACCACATTCGAACAAAAATCCTCCCCAAAATAGAATGCAATAAACTAAGTGATGAAAGATGGAGGACTCCATAAGACCCCCCAAGGACACCATCCATCACAAAGATAAATAAAAGAATCCTCCCATAAGAGAGGAAGAAAGAGACCACAGATCCCCCCCAGAATGAAGTAACTCCAAAAGAATTGAAGAAACTACATCTCTTGAAAGAAGTGAGAGGGAAGAGGCCGAATGAAAGAAATATCTGAAGGTGAAGTAGGTATAGCTCAAGATGTCTCCATAGAAGTAGGTGTGACCTCAACCAATGAAGAAGTCAAAGTAGGTGAAGACTCAATAGAAACTTCCAAAGATGGATGATCAACAAGATCCTGCTGCACTGAAATAGAAGAAGCCACATTAGTAGCCACAACAATAGCAATAGGAGGTGGAGGAGATGGAATGGAAGGCTCGAGAATAGGATCCAAAGTGAGAACACCAATTTTCAAGAAGCCAAATTTGTCCTCTAAATGATGATGCACATTAGAAGTATGAGGAACAATTGTAGAAACAAAAGCACCATCAGTAGCAAAATTGATGAAGGAATACAACTGAGATGAGTGATCCACTATGCCAATAGTAATAACTGCTCTACCCTCCAAGTCTCTGATGATAAATGAATCAGGTGTGAACTCCATAGATCTCCTAGTGCCTCCATGTGTGATATGATAAATGGAAAGAAGCTTGTTTGTCAAGTGAGGGACACACAAGACATCCTAAAAGGAGTGGTCCCAAAAACTAATAGACCCTTCCCTGTAACACTCATGTAAGTGTTGTTTCCCATCAAAATGGGAGACATAGTGCAAGGCTCAAAGGAACTGAACATAGTCTTTGAAGATGCCATATGATGAGATGCTCCTGAATCTAGAAGTCATCTCCTTGATCCAATACCTGAAGAAGCACAAAGAGCATGTCCCTTCATATCTGATGAAGTATGTAAACCAGTTGTGCCTGTGTTATGCTGCTCTAAAGAAGAAGAATGAGGAAAAGAAGATGATGTAGACATCCTAGAAGGAAAATCAATCTGATGTTTCTGAAGAAGATGTTTCAGCTCATCAATGTCCTTCTTGTAACAATTATGTTATTTATGTCCTTCCCTCTTGCAATATACACATGTAGTCTTCTTCTTCCTAGATGATTTCCCCTTAGAAGATGAGGATGAATATGAGGACTCCTTTTGTTTCTCATGAGGTTTGGAATCCTTTTGTTTATGATTCTTTCCTTTTCCTATAGAAGCCTTCTAATATTTGAGCTCCTGTGATGCAATAAGTGCCTGTGATGAGGAAGATGGTTTCATTGTGCCCATGCTAGCTAACTTAGCTTGCTCTTGAGTGAGAGATGAAGAAAAATAATTAAGAGATTGCATAGTGAATCTCATACCAAGTGCATCCCTAGTGGCATAAAAGGTAGATACAAAAACTGAATAATTTGGTCCAAGCTTAGAAAGAATGGACAATATCAACGTAGAGTCTTCTTTCTGAACACCACATTGTGACAACTACAATCTAAGAGATTTGAGTTTGGTGAAAAACTCCTGGATGTTGTCAAAATCCCTAGTATTTAAGCCAATAAGCTCATTCTCTAACTGGAACCCTCTCATAGTATCTTGCTTCCCAAAAAAAGACTCTAAAGTGGTCCAGATCTCACTGGGTGTTGTGCAAGACTCAATGTGAAAAACAAGGTTAGAATAAAGAGACATACATAATGTACCATAAGCTTCATCACATCTATTAAACGACTTTCTCTTTTCAGTAGCACCTGTAGGTTCAATTTCTATACCCATGGTTACCCTATACAACCCTTTTATGTTTCAAGTGAATCTCCATTTGTTTTTTCCAACCAAAATAGTTGAATGGAGTAAGGGGTGAAATTTTATGTGTATCCATGACAAAAAAAATCAATATAAACTCTCAAATAAAAAAAAGCCTCTTTGATCTAAAAAAACTCCCGTTTGCACGTTTCCTAAGAAAATAACTCAAAAATTAAGGGCTGAGCTCTGAAAAAAATCAAATACCTAGAGAAAATTATACAAAATATAGGTTTGAGATCTAAGAAGAGGATGAAAATAGCTTTCCAATGCCTATTTGTTTTTGAAAAACAGAGCTAGGATGCAAAAGTTATGCCTCTCAGAGTTAAAACAACAAATTTTGGCTTTGACATGCAAAAAAGGCATCAAAATGGAAAATTCAGATAATAAATCCTCCACCACTACGAAGATCATCAAACCATATTTCTGATGATATCTCATTTTCAAAAAAAGGCCTCCGTTTGCAAAAGTTACACCAAAATGAAAAAAGGCCTATAAAGAGGATCTCCAGCACTAACCAGGTGCAAAACTTAAGCTCCTTTTGTGTCGGCCCTCGGTTCTGCAATATGACCAGGCACTACAGGGCAATGAAAAAATCCGTCAAGGTTTGAGGTGCAACTACTAGTTCCTAATAAGACTGTCAGCTTAGAAAAAAGGCCCACGAGGGCTGACAGGTTGGTGCAGCCCATGGTCACCCAGATAACTGGGGCTAGTTGGTTAGGACCCACAGAGAGCTAAAACCTAGTAGTGGCGGAGCGGTGCAAGGGGTGGCGGTGACCCTGAGGTGGTCTATGGGAGGTGATCCGGCAGAGCGGAGCTGTAGGAGAAACCACTGATGGCGGTGGTGGCAAGCGGTGGCTGTCAGGTGGCTAGTGGTCGCTTGGTGGCTAGAGGGCAGTGCTGTTAATTATAATGGGTGGCACCAAAACTTTTTAAAAAAGCTTTGTTTTTTTAATTTTTTAATTATTTTAATTATTTTAATTTTTCTACCTCAAACTATGTGCTAGGGAGGTCGTACGACCTCTCTAGCTAAAAATTTTGTTGCCCTTTTTTCAACTTTCACCAAAATTGATGAAGCAAAAGGTGTTTCTAGAGTTTTTGGATGCTCTAATCATGATGGCAACATTTGTTTGGCCCAAAAATGCACAGAAAAATTGTGTAACCCTAGATCCACAAAAAAATAGCCTGGCTTCAAACCCTTGCACAAAAAAAAGACATTATGAGAGAATATCTTCAGATCGTGAAGAGGCAACAACAGGTCTATAGCTCTGATGCCATGTAGAAGTTGAAAAACCAACTTCACAGTCCCCAAGAATCACCTGCAAACAATCACCTATCATATGCAACAAATATCCAGAACAAAAAAAAAAGATGTTCTGTAAACCCTCAAAGCCAATATGTGCAAGAAAAATACTAGAATAATGACTATTGAAAGTAATTGTTTTACAAATAATACAAAAGCCTTCAAAATGGAAATGATGCAATAAAGCAAGAAAACACAACCCTAATCTTATCTTGAGAAAAAAGACAACTCAACAAGATAAGGATAATAATTAACCTAGGAAATAAAATATGCCTAAGTAAACTTATGCTAAAGTGTAATTAAATAATTAATTACACCAACAATATCTATCCATCATAATAGAATTCTGATGTAGGTTTTCATCTACCTTGAAACTTGCACTCTCAACAATCTCATTTAGTATCTTGTTGTAGCACTAATAAGCTTTGATTCTTGTAAAATATCCAAGAAAGATACCTTCATCAAATCTTGTATCAAACATTCCTAATTTCTCTTCATCTCTTCTTATATAACATTTGCTTCCAAACAATCTAAAATATTTGACAATAGGGATCCTTCCATACCACAACTCAAAGGGAGTCTTCATTTTTTTTATTCTTACTTGTACTCTATTAAGTATACAGACTGTAGCATTAATTTCTTCACTTTAGTATACTTCTGGCAGGTTTGCTTCTTTCATCATTATTCTTGCAACTTCTTGAATAGTCATATTCTTTCTTTCAACCAATCCATTCTATTGATGATTCCTAGGGTGGTAATATTCCTCTTTATTCCATGATTCTCACAAGATTTATTAAAATAATTGGAGGTGAACTCTCCACCTTTGTTAAACATCAAAAATAATATTTTCATATCCATTTCGTTCTCAACTATAACATTGAATTCTTTAATCTTATCTAGAGCTTCTAACTTTTCTTTGAGAAAAGTAACACATGTCATTCTAGTAGGACAAAAAAGATCTATATGAATCAATTCCAATAGTCCAGTAGTAGATTTTTCTTTGACTTTGAAACTTCTTTCTTTCTTCACAATGTATCATTTCTTGCAAATAACATTGATGGGATTTGAAATCTTTGGAAGATCTCTCACAACTTGAACTAAACTAATCCTTACTAGGCTATCAAAATTGATGTGGCACATTCTTCTATGCTATATCCAACTTCCATTTGTCCTACCAATAGCAATCACATTGTTGGATCCTTTTTTAATCTCACATCCATCACACTGACACATAAGATTATATCCTTTTCTTCACATTTATCCAACACTCAAGAGGTTATGTCATAGAACCGTAACATAAATAACATCATTCGTATTATGCTTTCCATCAAAAATAATTAAACCTTTTTCACATATCTTAGTAGATGTATCATCACCAAAATTAAATAGACCTCCTTCATATTTCTCAAGTTTAACAAACTTACTTTTGTCACCAGTCATATGATTTAAGAATCTATTATTGAGGATCCAATCGTTCTTCTCCTCTCTAGCATGAAAATTAGTCACCATAGTTCCTTCACTATTGTGTCCTACTTCTGGAGCATTTTCCTTCATACATCTCTTAGAGATAGCAAAAATAGATTCAAAATTAGTAGTAATGAACAAGCATTCACTATCTTCATAATTTTCATACTCATATTCATCATCAATTATACTGGCATCCTCTCTAACATAATAACTTTTCTTAATTTTTTTACCTATGTTCTTCTCATTCTTTTCATTTAAAGCTTTGTTTGGACATCTTGAAGCATAATGACCTATCTTTTCACAATGGAAACATTTGAAAGGAAACTTACATTTACATTTTATAGTACCATTTTTCATTCTTCTCACAAAGTTTACTTCTACATCATAAATATCCTCTAAATCTAATTCCTCAATATTCTCTAATTTTCTAGCCTTAAAAGCAATCTCAAATTTTCCATTACTTGGAACAAATTCTCTCATTTTAAAAGAAGATAAAGCACCATACAATTTATCTCTAATATATTTGCTTGAATCCTTAGCTTCCTCAATAGCAAAAACTTTATGACTATAAGATTTAGGAAGAGTTCTCAGTACCTTCTTTACCACTTCTTCTTCTTCAAGATTTCTACCAAGACCTCTAATAGAATTGACAATATCATCCACCTTATGCATGTAGCTTGTAATTTTTTCATCTTCTAACATCCACATGTTCTCAAATATGATCTTTAGTTTCTACATCTTAGCATGAAAGAAAATAATAGAAACTAAAGCACATTAACGCCATGCACAATAAAACACTAGATTTACAAGGAAAACCCATGAAGGGAAAACCATGTTGAAATTATGAAGGAAGTATGATTATGGTGTTTTCATTGATATCAATTGGTCAACTAGTTCTCAACTAGTTTTTGTTGTCATTTATGTCATGTATATAGGTTATTGTTTGTATGTGTCAACGATATTGAGAAAATTGTAATGAAGAAAGGTTGTAGGTGTTCAGTTGTTGCTCCAGGATTTTCTCCTATGTTTGTGGTATTTAGATATGTTGATCATGGCTGGTGGAAGTTGCTATATCCAATATTTGGGCTTCTAGATTGTTGTATAGTGTGAGTTATGTTCAGCAATTGTGAGCTGTTCTTTTTAGGGTATCTGGTTGAGTTCCGAGAGAAATGTAGTTGCTCCAGATTTCTTCTTGTTCGAGTCTTATGACTTGAGGTTAGGGAGTTAAGGTGATATGATCATGTTGAAGATAATTTTGTTATTTCAAATGATTGGATCATGCTAAGGCTACATGTGCTTAATTGATTTATGTGTTTATCACTCGTTTGGCCAACCTTGTGTTTGACACTACTTTTGAAGCTTATGGAAGAGTTTTGAAGCATGTGATCTTGTGTCACCCTCATTCTAGTTCTAGCCTAGAATTTTTTGGCACCAACCTAATTTTAATTTGTAAATTCAAATGGTGTGTGGCTGACTTTGGATATGTTTCAAAGTTGATGATGGTATAAATATAAGATGAGATATTGGTGAAAAGTGAGGTGGAAATAAATAGAGCAAGATATGTGTGAGATACATGTGAATCAGTGTGTAAGTAATGTGATTTGGTGCAAATTAGTGCGAAGTCTAAATGCTGAGTTTTTTGAATTGGTGAGCTAAATGTGTACTCTATCATTTAAGCATATCTACAAGAGTTTGAGCAAATTGTGGGGGAAATTTTTATTTTATTGAGATTTTATTCTCTCTGTAACATATCTCTTCTATTTTCTTTGTATATGTGTGGCAGTGATCCCTCCGGGTCGCTAACTCTTTGTTAGACGGTGATTATTTATCTAGATAGTGAGTCCTTGTTTTCGCAGTGATCCTTCTCTAGCAATGAGCCTTTGTAATCAGTTTTGAAATTCTCTATATTATGAGCTAATTCTCACCATGGTTTTTCCCTTATTGGGTTTTCCATATAAATTTGGTGTTATTATGTATGTGTGAATTTTTTTAGTTTCTACCTTTGCATTTAATGATTAATTAGAAGAGAAGAATCTAGGATTTGTAATTGATTTAATATCTGACGAAAGTTTTAAAGGTTAAATTTTGTTACAACTGATTCACCCCCCTCATAGTTTTCTTGTTCAACAATTGGTATCAATGTTTGGTTCCTTGGAAAGGAGCTTAACTACTTAAGGAAGGTCCAAGATGGAAAGAAAGATCACTTATGAATGTCCTAGGTTCAATGGAATGAATTATGCTATCTATAAAATACATATGGAATGATATCTGGAGTATTGTGGATATGATATTGAAACTACCTATAAATTTTTTTATCCTCCTCTAGCTAATGGTTTGAGTACAACTAATGAAATAAAGGTGCATGAAGCAAACAACAAGGAAAAGTTCATTCTGAAGAATATTCTTTATGAGTTGATTAAAGTAAAGAATCTAAAGTCTACAAAAGAGATGTGGGATGCTTTAGAAAATTTGCATAAAGGAGATGAAAAGGTTAAACAAGAAAAGTTGTAGAATTTGGAGGCATATTTTGAGGTCCTACATATGTTTGCAAATTAGAATTAAATATTATACACTGAGAGTAGATGAGTTGGTAGCTGAAATGAGAGGACTTGGTGCTATAGTAGATGAACCTAGGATTGTGAAGAAGATTCTTAGAACTCTTCTTGATGCATACTATGAAAAGGTATCTACTATTAAAGAATATGTGGACTACAAGAATTATACTAAAGATCAGTTATTGAGTACTCTAAAATCTTATGAGATGAGAAAACCAAATTTCAGAAATGGATCCAAATCAAAAACTACTTTCAAGGCTACAAGAGCTGAAGATTCAGATGAGGATAATATTGATGAAGTAAAACATAACTTTGTGAGAAGAATGAGGAAAGGATTCGACAAGTATGAAGTTAAGTTACCCTTTAAATCCTTTAGTTGTAGGAATAGGTCACTATGCTTTGAGATGTCTAAAAAGAGCTAAGAAGAACAAACAAAGATTTGAGAAAGAAAAAAAAGGCAAGAAGATCAAAAGAGCATATTATATGAATGAGAATACTAGTATTTTTGATGATGAGTTTGATTATGGAGATTTTGATGACAATGAATTATTGTTCTTGGCTATTCAAGATGAACCTACTTCTGCTAAATTTGAAACACGGGTGAAGGAGTGTCCTCTGGAGAAAGAGAAAGAAGAAGATAATATAATCTCTACCCTACATGATAAACAAGAGAAGAACTATTGCATTTTTTATAGTTGTTGTTCACATCACATGATTAGTGATAAGAGTAATTTTGTTTAACTATAAAAATATAGTGGATGCCTATTTATATTTAGAAATGATATTGGTGCTAAAATTTGTGGGATAGGTTTAGTGAGTTTTGATGGAAAGCATAATACTAATGATGTCTACTAAGTTAAGGGTTTAAGGCATAATCTCTTGAGTTTTAGATAGATGTGTAGTAAAGGATATAATCTTGTATTTGAGGATGAGAGATGTGAAATAAGGAAAGGATCTAGAAAGTGATTGTTATAGGAAAGAAGTTTGAAGGAAATATTTATCATCTTAAGGGTGTTGACGAACAGAGCATTATGACTCAGATTAATGCCAGTTGGTTATGGCATCAGAGAATGTGTCACATGAATTTTGATAACTTGCTGAGGATCAGTGCAGTGCAAGCCATAAGAGATTTACCAAGGATTACAATGCATTTTAATGTTATTTGTAGGAATTATCAGCTTGGAAAGCAAGCAATAAACAACTTCAGATCAAAGGAAAAAATATACTACCTAACTATTGGATTTGATTCATAAAAATCTTTGTGGTCCTACAAGAGTGATATGTCTACAAGGTGAAAGGTACTTTATGCTTTTGATTGATGATTACTCTAGATATACATGGGTTACTTTTCTTAGAGAGAGATTTGATGCATTAGATAGATTCAAGACATTCAAAGCTATGGTAGAGAATGAAGTGAATTTAAGAATAAAATCCTTAAGGTCTGACAAAGGTGGTGAATTCACCTCCCATGAGTTTAATATGTTTTTTGAGGTTCATGCAATAAAAATACAATTATCTACTCCTAGAACTCCTCAGCAAAATGGAGTTGTTGAAAGAAAGAACATAACAATTCAAGAAGCTACTAAATCAATGATTACTAAAGATGGTTTACAAGAAGCTTACTAGAGAGAAGCTATTCACAATATTGTCTATGTGTTTATTCATGTTCAAGAAAGAGCCAACAGTACTCAGACCCCCTATGAGGAATTCATACTATTAAGTATTTCAAGGTATTTGGAAGAAAATGCTATATCAGGCAGGATGAAGAAGATTTAGGGAAGTTTGATGCTAGAAGTGATGAAGGTATTTTCCTTGGATATTCTACTAAGAGAAAATCTTACAAATGTTTCAATAAAAGATTGAGAAATATTGTGGAATGCACAAATATCAAGGTTGATGAAGCAATGAAGAATTCAATTGAATTTGATGGATATGTATCTAATGAACCTAATTGTGTAAGAATTGAAGAAGTTGTAGAAGAAAAAGAGAAGCAGAATGAAGAAGAAGAAGAAGAAGAAGCTTTGTTGGTGTCCCCTAAGACACCTAGATATGTGCAAAAAAATCATTCAAAATATCAAATTATTGGAGACAAAAGGAAAGGAGTATTGACAAGAAGAAGAGCTACTACTACTAGTGGTGAGATAAATATATGTTTTATTTTTGAGATTGAGCCAAAAACCATAAGTGAAGCATGTAAAGATAAGTATTGCATGGAAGCTATCAAAGAGGAAATTATGCAGATTGAGAAGAATCAAACTTGGGAATCAGACCCTAGATCGGCAGACAAAACTATAATTGGATCAAAATGGGTATTCAAAAATAAGTTGAATGAGAAAGGAGAAGTAGTTAAAAACAAAGAAAGGCTTGTGTGTAAGGGTTACTCACAAGTAGAAGGTATATATTTTCAAGAGACTTTTTCCTATGTGGCAAGAATGGAAGATATTAGAAAGTTTTTAGTGTTTGTTACTCATAAAGATTTCAAGGTCTATCAAAAGGATGTTAAGTCTACATTCTTGAATGGTGAGTTAGAAGAAGAGGTTTGCATGGAACAACCATAAGGATTCCAATTGTCAGATCAAATGGATATGGTTTGTAGATTGAAGAAGGATTTAGATGGATTGAAGCAAGCTCCTAGAGCTTGACCTATGCAAGGTTAGATGGATATTTGATTCAACAAGGTCTCAAAAAAGGTATGGAAAATAGTAATCTTTGTTTTAAAATTGAGGATGATGATAGTTGTTGTATATGTTGATGAAATTATCTTTGGAGGAAATGAAATAATGTGTAAGATGTTTCTTGGAGAGATGCAAAAAGAATTTGACTAGACGTCTATGTTTAGTGAAATGAATTTCTTTCTTGGGCAATAAATTAATCATACAAAGAAAGGGATCATTATTTCTATGAAATCTTTGCCTGGACCTACTCAAACATGGACAAACAAGAAAACATTAGTCCTTAAACAACTGTAAACAAGCATTCCCCATGAAATTCATTCAAACATAACAACATGAAATCAAAGTAAAGTAATCAAATAAACTACTAATGAAATTCTATTCTAAATGCTCAAACCAACATCCCATGGAGGAATTATTGCTTCTTTGATGTGGAAAGAAGCCCTTTCCCAATTCCTTGATAAGCTTCATGATAGATGTGTGATTCTTGATGTAAAATATCAATAACCTAGCTATAGATGATGAATTCTATACTAACTTGGATGAAAATATGGATGATTTTGGATAATAAACTTGCATAAACTTGTGGATCACAACCTTGCATCAAAATATGGATGATTGTGGATCTGAAATCAATAGAGAAGGCATCTATTTATAATGAATAAGGATTGAAGATTGAAGAATGGGATGGATGTGGGATTAAATATTGGACCAATGGCATTGTGCCACTTGTCAACATGCTAATGAAGGGAGGTGGAGCACATTTTGAACAATGTGCATGTTAAATGCATGTAGGTGAAATTTTAATTTAAAGAGGTGGCTTGTGCAAGAGGGGATGTAAGAGGAATTAATGCCAAGTTGGCTCAAGGAGAGGACATGTAAGAGCCTTCAATACAAAGGTGGAGAAAAAAATTCCTTTGGGAGGGAAAAGTCAAGTGGGTGGAATATTCAAAAGAATATGCCACATTTGAATGAAAATAGGATAATTAGTAAATCAAATAAATTGATTTACATGTGCAACTTGTAAAAGCTAGAGGAATGGAGGATTAGTGTTAGGAGTTAATTAATTTAGGATTAACTAACTTAGATGAAATTAGTTTGATTGTGACATTTAATTTAAATATTTAGAGTATATTTAAATCAAATGAGAGGATATTAGAACAAATGTAGTAATTTAATTAAATAAAATGATTTATTCAATGAAATGAAGAACATTAGGATTTAATTAAATAAAATTGATTTATTTAATTAAATGAAGAACATTAGGATTTAATTAAATAAAATTGATTTATTTAATCAAAGGAAAAACATTAGGGTTTAATTAAATAAAATTAATTAATTTAATTAAATGAATAACATTAGGATTTAATTAAATAAAGTTGATTTATTTAATTAAAGGAAGAATATGATGAAATAACCTGATAAAGTTCATTATCTGATTAAAGATGAATTTAATTAAATAAAGATTATTCAATTAATTGGTTAGTGTAGAAATGATTAAGGAAGAATCAGTGTTAGTCAATTAGAATCTAGTGCATGATATCAATCAGGATATTTTGAGTGTCTACATTTTTTCCCTCTTTCATACAATGTACCTGTTGCATTGGTTCAAAGAATAACACAAGCAAGATCAAAATTTTAAAAAAAAATAAAAAATTTAGATGCCCCATTGTTGCCCCAATGGAAAGAAGTACACTAATACACTGCCCCCTCGAGAGATCGAGTGAAAAGTTCAATTTGAGGGTCGATCTCATGACAAATAGGTTCAAGATGGATGCATGAATGGTTATGATGATGATTTTTACATTATGGATGTATGGATGCAAATATTTATGATATGCAATGATTTAAGATGCTTAGAATAACAAATCTATATTATTCCCTAAATGATGATGCAAAATGGATGATGTGATATGTAGTGAGTATGTGGATGGATGCTTTATACTATGAATATTATATTTATGTATGCTAATGATTTATGGATGTAGGATCTATGCACTGGTGATGTTTGGTTGACTGTCATGATACCTGTTAGCTCTCAAAAATGCAGGAAAGATGCCTCAAGAGGCTACCAATCTCTTGATATGTTTCAGAGTAACAGACAAGGTCAAGAGAACTCAACCTTCTACTCTTTAGGTGTTGCTAAACCTAGGCAGGTGTACCTTTCTAAATGAAGTAGAGTTGACTTATGATTATCCCTCTTTCAATGACTTGTTCACAATGGCAGATGGGAGTGCACAAATGAAATCAAACTTGATAGCAATAGCAATCTTTTGATCTAAATCCTAAAATGCTTAATTAATAGATATAAAGAAACTAAATGAGTTCAAAATGATGAAGTGCAGAGACTAGTGCCTTATTGGGTATGCGGAGTCAAAATGAAATCAAGATGAACAACACCTCTCTAGAGAAAACTCAAATTATCTAGCATATATTATGTTTACAACTTGTATAAACATGCAATTTTGTAACTACTAAGCTCTACTTTAACAATCTAGACGAATCTTTTTGATTACTGTGATCAACTAAAAGGATTTAATCTTTGCTTGAAAGAACCAATTGATTAATCACAAGGAGACAACAAATGTACATTGATAAACTAAACATAAACTTGTTATGTCAATTTAAACAACCAGAAAACATCAATCTTGGAGACAACTTAGTAGTATTTTCATTAAATTCAATAGACAATTGACACCAAAAAAATGCAGCAACATCAACTGATTTTCATAAATACCTCCATTTTGAAATCATGCAACACTAGTCTCTGATCTGATAGTTTTATTCTACTATATTTGCTTGCTGTATATCGAAATATAATAACTGATGATCATTTTACAATTACAAAATTCCTATTTATACACCAGCATGAGAAAATAAATCATATTGAAGCTCCATGTCAGCCTCCCATAGAATTCGGGCTCCAATTGAGTCGGCTTGCAATGGTATTCAAACATATACATGTTGGCCATAGTATTTGAATTTCTATTATTCACTAGTGAGACAGTCACAGGACAATCTAGCAGCTATGCTGAAGGCAATTCAATCATTAATTGCTCTGTGGTGTTATTCACCTTCGCTGTGACTTGTTTGAGTTGGGGAGATGTCATACATAATACACTATGCTTCATTGAAGACAAGAAGCATCTGCATGTTCCCTTTGTATTTCGCCGTAGCTTTGTGATATCGGGGAGACATCTCGCAGAACACCCCAAGTGTTACCGATATAAATTTCTTTATGTGCTTTCCATTCACTGAGACATGAGAAGTTTCTTACCGATGCACTTTTGTTTTCATTTACTGTTGCTGTAACTTAATGGTATCAGAGAGACCTCTTGCAGATTTCATTACGTTTCCCCAAAAGCCCTTTTTTCCTTTTGTATATCGCTGTAACCTTCAACCGTTGGGGAGACATTATAGAGATTACCCTTTGTTATACGGAAAGTCCACACAAAACATTTTGGTCATTGTGACATAAAGTTTTTCCTGCCGATGAGTCCACCTTGCGCTTTATAGGTGAGACCGAAGGACACTCACCAAGACCTCATACCGATATAATACCTCTCACCAAATGTTACCAACTCCTATCAAAATAACCTTTTGCACAAGTCGGTAAGACACCACAGAGTCGTTGTAACATTTCACTGAAGTAGAAACCTTTGCAGAAATGTTAGATCTTCCACTGCCGGTTGATGAGACAATAAGACCTCATTGTGACCTCACACCAAAAGCAACCTGCTTGGCCAAAGTGAATCCATAATATGCTTGTCGCTGAGACCAAAAGAGTTCACTAGGACCATATATCAATGCCACAACTCTTGCTGATGCATCCTCATTCAAGCCAGTCGCCAAGACATAAAAAACTCGGTGAAAAATTATATCGATGACCAGACTCCTACCGAAATGTGAATCATCCTCTATCATCGAGACCGTGAAGAAGTTCTGTCGAACGGTGCCTGCATGCAAATCTCGATCGCTGTGACATCAAATTAGTCTTGCCGAAAGGCAACACAGACTCATGTTAGTAGAAAATGCACAATGGGTCGGGGAGACAATGGTATTCTCATGTCGATACAGACCATGATGTGGATTATGCAAGACCCGAGGAATTCAATGGGGAAATATGGCAAAATATGGGTGAAATATGCACACGGTAGGACCAAATGTGGAATTTTATGAGTAAAACCAACATGTGAAAACATCAAATTTTTACAGTTCCAACAATGGCTCCGTTTGGGGATGAATGATAGTAAGATCATTGCAAGGATTTAGATCTTTGGGTGAGCAGACCAGACACAAAATAATAAACCATAGAATAGAGATGGAATGAATGGCAATGGAAATGAAGCATGATGGAATGGAAGGAAAGTGAATGCAAAATGGAGATGAATGGAAAATGAGAGTGAAATGGAGATGGACAAAATCCTAAACTACTGTGCATGGAAAATAATTTTAAAGAGGATAAGCAAGAGTTGCCCATGCACTAGCAACCCTTAATCCTCTATGTTGCTCAAGAGAAAAATAGCTTCAAGAATTGCCCATGAACAGGCAATTCCTGATCCTCACCAGCCATATTCTATAAATAGTATGAGTCTTCACCCTTCTTTCCAACAACAACAAAAGGTCCCAGCCATAAAGCTTCAAATTTACCATGCTTTCCCTTCTCCTAACACCTTACATTCCACATCAACACCAAGTCATTCTCTTCAAATTTTCTATCTTGTGCCTTCTTGTCAAATAGATACTTCATTTGTGTCTGTAACTTCATGTTTTGGTTTTGGGCACTTCTCCTTATTTCATCAAGTTCAGCTAGTTGCTCCATTCTTTCTTCCATGGGTTCAGGAACATCCAAATCCTCCTGAAGGACAAACCTGTAGACTAGTAACAAATTCTACAAAGGCATCCTAGCTTGTACTCCATACACCAATTCAAATGGGGACTTTCCAATTGCCTTTTTCACAGTAATCCTATCCACCCACACAACTAGTTTCAATTTTGAATCCCAAGATTTCTTGTTTTGACTCAACATCCTCATAATCTTCAAAAGACTTTTATTACTAGATTCAACTTGACCATTAGCTTGTGGATGGTAAGGAGCTACATAAGAAATAGTAATGCCATATGTGTCACAAAAACTTCTGAACTCATCTGATCTAAAACACATCCCATTATCTGTGATTAACTTCAGTGGTGTACCAAATCTAGTGATAATGTTGTCCATCAAGAAATTTCTCACCACTTTTCTTGTAGCCTATTTAGTTGGTATTTCCTCTACCCACTTGGTAAAATAATTAGTGGCAACCAGTATCCACTTGTATCCTCCACTTGATTTTTCTTCTATCTCTCCAATGAAATCAATTCCCCACTGATGAAAAGGGGAATCAGCCTACAAAGGTTGAAGTGGAAAAGCTCCTTGATACTTCAATTTTCTAGAGAACTTCTAGCAGGCTTCACACTTTCTTACGTGTGTGAAAGAATCATTAAAAACCTTAGGCCAGTAGTAACCTTCCTTGAGAATTTTGTGTGTAGTTGTTTTTGCTAAGTAGTGTCCTCCACAAACTCTTTCATGCAATTCAGTTAGAACATACTTGGCCTGAAATTCATCCAGACATAACAATAGTATACCATCCTTGTTCTTCCAAAACAGGTCTCCATCCATAAAAACATATTTAGATGCCTGCAACTTCAAAGTTCTCTTCTGGCTATCACTCAATCCCTCTGGACATTTCATGTACTTTAAATAATGCGTGATATTAGTATACCATGGAGTATGCTCAATTCTTGTAATTACAGTTTCTTCTTCTATATTACAAACATAATTTGCTTCAATATTTGATTCTGCCATCAGCCTAGCCAAGCCTTGACCTCTTACTAGTTTGGTAATCTGTATGTCCATGTCAAATTCTTGGATCTTATTAATCCATTTACACCTTTTTCTTGTGACTTCAGATTGTGTCGGAATATCCTTGATAGCTGCATGAGGGACATAAGCAATCACCTATGGTCCAACAAGATATGGTCTGAATGCTTTTGTAGATTTTACCAATGCAAACGCCTATTTTTCCATTATATCATACTTCGATTCAGACCCTTGTAATGACTTACTAAAGAAAGACATAGGCTATTCATGACCATCCTCATTCTTTTGTAACATAACATGAGCAATAGTATGCATTGAAGCAAATGAAAATATCTGAAAAAGGCTTTGTAAAGTCTGGAGATTTAAGGATAGGAGCTTCCTTGATGGCCCTTTTGATAGATATAAAAGCTTCCAAGGCCTCTACAGTCCATTCCATTTTTTTTTCCTTTCTTCAACATTTTTGATATGCACTTAATGATCTCAACAAAGTTAGAAACAAACCTCCTAATGAAATTAATCTATCCAAAGAATGACTGCATAGCCTTAACAGTTTTTGGGACAAGAATTTTATCAATGGTCTCAACCCTCTCAGGATCTATTCTAACTCCCTCTTTTGAAACAATATGTCCTAAGAGCTTACCTTTTGTGATTGTAAAATGATGCTTCTTAGGATTTAAATTGATACCATATTCTAGGGCTTTAATAAATACCTTTTCCAGATGTTGTGCATGATCTTTAGCCTTCTTCGAATAAGCAGTCAAGTCATCCTGGTACACCACCATGATAGCATTAATCAGATCTATAAATGCCACATCCATAGCTGTTTGGAAAGTTGCTCCTGCTTTAGTGAGACCAAATGGCATCCTTACGTATACATATGTTCCCCAAGGAGTTGTAAATGTTGTCTTATATTGCTTAGATTCTTTGACTTTAACCTGGTTGTATCCTGAAAACCCATCCATCATTGACAATAGCTCACACCTTGTCACCTTATGCACAATAGATAAAATATAATGATCGATGCACCATTCCTTTCTCTATAAATAATTTTTATTAGATGTCATTGAGAGGTCATTGGAATGAGCGCAATAAGATAAATCAACAAGACAAAGATCAAGTAAACAAACAAGCCAATGTTATTCATACCTCTAGCCAAGACTAAACTATGTTGATGCCTGATGTTGATGTCCATTATAGGAAGGATGCATCCTAGGACATGATGTTATCAGATGATTTGGGACAAACTAGATGATGGGCTATTAGTACCAAGAGTTTACCAACTTGTTTACCTACTGACCTAGAATTGAGACTTTTTCCATTTGAGTTTTCACTTTTGATCTGCTAGACTTGTTTCTGATTGTCGTACCAAAGGTTGAAAGTGATGATTGATTTATTGTGAGTGAATGTTTATTGTAGGTGAAAGAAAAATGTGACAGACAGATTCTTTTTAAATATTTGGATGTTTTTGGTATTTTTAAAGTGTTTTGATGTTGTTTTTGGTATTTTGAAGATGTTTTGCAATTTTTTTGATTTTTTGAATTTTCCAATGTTTAGGTGTTTTATGAGATTTTGACCAAGAACCTAACCTAAAGACCTATCCTAGGGGCCTCAAGGGTTGATCAAATATTAGCCTTTCCTATGTTATACATGCAGAGATGACGTAATTCAACTGACACAAACTCATTTATTGATGAGATATGAACAACTGGATTGCTAGTTTATTATGATAGACTCCTAAAGGACTAACCTAGGGTGTCGCGGGGGCACATCAATGATGTCCTTTCCTACATTCAAAGCTCAGAGACTTGTTGTTCCACAAGACAACTCTATTTTTAACTTTTTCTAACTTTTTGACCTACTTTTGGATTTTTGATATATTTTGAATGGTTTTGGGTTTTCTGATTTTTTTATGTTTTTAGGATTTTTGATTTTCTGAATGTTTTTGGAATTTTTTAATTTTTTGAATGCTTTTGGGTTTTCTGATTTTCTGAATGTTTTTGGATTTTTTGATTTTCTGAATGTTTTTGGATTTTCTAATTTTCTGAATGTTTTTGGATATACATAAATCCAATCCCATACAGGTACAAGAACATTCCCCCAGCATGGTGTGATAGACTACTCTGATATAGGCAAGACAAATTGACCTTAGGAATGGGTCGAGTAGTACTAGGAGGGATCATGATACAAACACATGATCAAACTATGATGCAGACACAGATGGGTGATGGATAGAGATATGGAAGTGTGATGGACGAATGATGCACAACAAGCCATAGAGATCATGGTGGATGGAAATTTCTTATTTACACAACGTGCCTATTTGCCAAATTTTCACCAAGGTACTTGCCCAAAGTGCTACTGAAGTGGTTTTCACTAGAGGACGATTTTTTTCTTTACTATTTTCAATACTTTTTTGGATTTTTTTGGATTTTTTTTTTATTCTTTGGATTATTTGGATTTATACCTTGAAAGTTAGGCATAATTTTTTTGGAGATGGGATTTATTAATAGGCTCCTACAGAGGCTCACCTTCAGGTGTTGATAGTTGATATGCTCCTAATTTATAACTTGTTGTGATGATGAAGGGTCCCAACCAGTTGGGTTCAAAATTTCCTTCGCTATCTAGATTTGGTACATTTTTTTTATTCTCTTTTAACACAAGCTCTTTAACTTGAAAGGTCTAAATCCTGATCTTCTTATTGTAGCTCCTCTTGAGACGGTTCTAATAGACTTGTAGGTGATTCAAGACATCCATGCATCACTCATCTGGTAGTTCTAGCTCGTTCACCTGTGACATCTGATATTCTTCATCAGTAATGAGGTTCTATAATGATATTCTTAAGGATGGGAAATCAATCTTAATGGGAAGGATGGCTTCTGATTTGTAGACCAAGGAGAATGGGGTTGCACTTGTAGGTGTGTAGATACTCATTTGGTAGGCCCATAAGTTGATATTTAGCTGTAAGTGCTAGTCACAACCAACTTCATTGACTATTTTATTTAGGATTTTCAAGAACGGTTTTATTGGTAGCCTCAACTTGGTTGTTTCTTTGGGGGTAGTATGGAGTGGAGAAGCAATGTTGGATATTGGATTTTTGGCATAGGTCTCGAACATCTAGGACACCATAGCAGCAAATAAGGTAGTTTAGGATGAATTTGGAAATCTACTTCCCTATAATATAGGTCATGGGAATGGCCTCTACCCACTTTGTGAAGTATTCATTGGCGGTGATAATGAACTTGTGTCCATTTGATGAGGTAGGTGTGATTTTTCCAACGAGATCAAGCCCCCATTGTAAAAAGGGCCAAGGTGTTATGATTGATTGGAGCTCCTAAGTTGGTGCATGGATGAGATCCCCATGCTGTTGACATTGCAAGCACCTTCATACATAGTTGTGAGCTTCTTTTTCCATTGTAGGCCAATAGTACCCAGTCCTCAGTAGTTTCTTAGCCAAGGTCATACCACTTGAATATGACCCAAAAATGTCATTGTGCACCTCAGTTAAACTAGTCAAATCTTCCTCAAGATTAAGGCATCGTAATAGGGTTCCCTCGATACTCCTACAGTATAGGGTGTCTCCTAAGATAACAAAGCAGGATGACTTCTTGAAAAATTTTCTCTTAAGGTTTACGGTGATATCGGGGGAGAGGACTCCCATTTTAAGTAGGTGTAAATGTCATGATACAAAGGGTCACTGGGACCAATGATTTCACACATGAATTCAAAATTTGGTACCTCAAAGCTAGTACGAGAAGTTTCTCTACAAAGAACTCTTGCTTAAGGACATTGTGTGGGATATTTAGTAGCGATACAATTGTTGACATAACATCTGTTGTCCTATTGTTTTCCCTGGGTATTTGCTCAAACTTAATGTCGATGAAGAATTCTTTGAGGATTTACACCAATTTCTTGTATGGGGTCAATTTGTCATCCTTCGTTTGGTATTCATCATTAAGTTTTTTGATGATTAGCTATGAGTCTTCATAGAGTTGAGTGTCATGATTTTCCATTATACTACAATTCTCAGTCCTATAACAAGAGCCTCATATTTTGCAATTTTATTTTTGCAAGGAAAAGACAAATTTTATGACTTGGGTATGCAATCTCCTTGTGGTGTAATGAAGAAGACTCTAGTTCCTGACCCATGTTGTGTGTAGGATCCATCAAAATATACTTTTGAATGATCTATTTTGCTTATGTTAAAGATCGACTCATCAAGAAATTCTAATACTAATGGGTTCACTAAATACATTGGTGCTTCTACCAGCTGATCTCCAACTGCTTATCCTTTAATGGCCTTCTATTCTACATACTCAATGTCGTGTCCAATTAGGATCATGACCCATTTAGTTGTACACCCTATGAGTGTTACTTTAGAAAGTAGATACTTGAGAGGGTATATCTTGGCAATGAGTTTTATCTAATGTGCCAACATATAGTGTTTGAGTTTTTGTGCGACGAATGTGACTACTAAGAAAGCCTTCTCAATGGATGTATAATTCATCTCATATCCTATCATGGTTCTACTGATGTAGTAAATAGATCTCTCTTTCCCATTTTCATCATGTTGTGCTAAGAGAGTGCCAAGGGTTGTTGTTGCTGATATATACAAGAGCAAGGGCTTGCCTGGAATTGGTGGCATGAGAACTGGTGGTGTGAGCAAGTACTCCTTGATTTTATTAAATGCCTGATCACATTTCTCATCCCATTTGTATGCTACCCCCTTGTGGAGTGTTGGAACTGTAAAATTCTGATGTTTTTACATATTGATCGTTCTCATGAATTTCCATATTTTCCCCATATGTTGCCCATATGATCATCTATGTCTACATTTTTCTCATTCCAGTTCATATTAAAATGTGTTGGTCAATGATTTCCTGATTTATTTTGTATTTCTGCTTGCATGAGTCTATGTTGCTTATCAGCAAGACTCATTTGATGTCACAGTGATTGAAGCTTTCATGCAAGCAGCTTTCGGCATGACAGTTTCACTATTTCGGTGATAGGAGGATACATATATCGGAAAGAGTTTGGGCATCGATGTAATGTCATAGCATGATTGTTTTGTCTTGCCGACTAGTAAATGATGTGCCTATCAATGTGAATATTTGCATCGGTGTAATGTTATAATGAACTTGATATGTCTTACTGATTTTCTCATATGGATCTATTTCAGCCAGAGTCATAGTATTCGGCATTGTGTCCTGGTGAGATCTTATTGTTTCACTGACTGGTAGCTGAAGGAATGTTTTGGCAAAGGTTTTTCTTCGATGTAATATCTTGGCGATCTTACCTTGTCTCACTGATTGACAGTAAGGGTGAACACTTCGGCTAGACTGTGGCATTCGATATATGGTCTTACCGAATTTAAATTGTCTTACTGACTATGCGAACACATGTTGTTTCAGCCAGACTGGACGTATCTGTATGAGGTCTCGGTGAGTGACTTCCAGTCTCACCAATGGAACACAAAAGGACTTGTCGGTATGAGAATTGTCTGGTCACAGCGACACAAGATGGATGAAGGAATTTCTGTGAAACATAGTGAGATCTACATGAGGTCTCCCCAATAATAGTATGTCATGGCAACCCACATGAGATAGAAGATTACATTTCGGTGAGAGAATAGATTTCTCTCAGCGACTCAAAATGGATGAAGACCTTCAATGAGACATAATATAATTTGTAGGAGGTCTTCCCGACATCATAAGGCTACAGTGAAGTGGATGAAGTGAAGGGGGAACATTTCGGGTCATGGCAAGGCACAAAAGACCAAAGGAATGATTGGTGATATTTTTCCTTCAGCATACTTATAGGGTGTCTCGGTGAATGGCTCAGAGATTATATGCAAATGCTCAATTACTGTGGCCGACGTGTGATTTCAAAGAACCATTGTAGGCCAAATTGGTTTGGCCTCGAATTTTGTGGAGGGCCGACATGGTTTCAAACGATTTATTTTCTTAATGCCAGTGTATAAATATGCACTCCCGATTGTAATTGAGGGATCAGATTTTAGTTTAGATGTAGTAGGTAGAGATGGATAAAGTAGAATAAATTTCTCAAAATAGAGGCTATGTTGCATGTTTTCAAATGGCAATTCCAATGAAATTTAGCTGGTGTGGTAGTTTATATCTGGTGTCAATTGTCTATTGAGTTTATTGAAAAGTATTGCTAAGCTGTCTCCAAGTTGATTCTTTCTAGTTGTTTAAATTGATATAACAAGCTTATTTTTAGTTTATCAGTGCACATTTGTTGTATC
>VDFB02000017.1:82652404-82684679 GCA_007258455.2 Sequoia sempervirens
TCAAGTAAATGATCTAAATTTCTATGAGAAATTTGTTTCCCCACCTTCTCAGCTAGTTTTATATGCTCATCCATACTAGTAGGAGGAAGTGATCCCAACCCCTCTCCAACATGCATTGTTTGAACTTGTGCCTCCTCCCTATCTTCAAGGACCATGCATTCTTGAGCAGATTCATTTGATCCAATGTCTGTATTTGGCTTGACTTGAGCATGAAAACTTCCTACTTGTTGAGCCCTTCCTACAAATGTGTCACAAAATATTTTGCAAACAAAAGTGATAGATGATGTTAAATATATAAGTGAAGTTTATGTATGCAAGCAAACAAATTGATAAAACATGATGAGCTATAAGTGAGAGAAGTTTGTGCTAGTTTTATATGCTCATCCATACCAATAGAAGGAAGTGATCTTGATCACTCTCCAACAAGCATTTTTTGAACTTGGGTCTCCTCCCTAACTTCAAGGTCCATGTGTTCTTCAATGGATTCGTTTGATCCAATATCTAGATTTGGCTTGACTCCAGCTTGAGGAATCCCTAGAGCATAAAACATAAAAATAATTTGAGAACATTGAAGTGATGAAAATAAAAGATGAAAGACACAAAACACAAATATTGAAACAAAAAGAATTGGCTTAAGGAAGTGGAGTCAAGGATCATATAAACATTGCAACTTGCATGACCAAGATGACTTGAGGATATTTAAAAGTATTTATAGTCATTCAAGTGCAATGATGGTTAGAAACCTTCAAAGTAAAAGTCCTAAACACACACTTGAGAGTGAGAGAGAGAAGAAACAAGCATGTACCTTTTTTCTTTCTATGATAATTTTTCAAGTTTTGATCACTCCTCTTTTGTTCTTCTTTTGACAATTTTCATTGAGATGCATGTTTTCTTTTCCTTTGTTGTCCCATTTTCTTCTTCAACTTAAAGATGACTTTCTAAACAAGTCCTCTACCTGGCAGTTAAATTATCCTCCAAATTTTTCCTTGATTGATAAAAATGAAAAGTTGTCGAGCTCCAATATTTGCCTCCTTGATAAATGTGCAAAAACTTCTTCTCCAAAATCTGCGCTCCAAGTGAATCAAAATTATTCAAGTGTACATGGAATAACTAGATCCTAGTTTAAATGAATCAACTAGTAAACAAACAAGTTACTTCATTGTGGAGTTTGTTGTTATTTAATTCATATGTATGCACAACATATCTAGAAATTTTAGAATTTTGTTAAAGTGTCAAAAATGTATAAATATTAGAGGTATAATTTGAATTGAATTTTCTTAATTATAGTTTAATTGAATTTCAAGTTAGTTGTCAAAAATGTATAACAGAGGTATAATTTGAATTAAATTTTCTTAATTATATTTGAATTGAATTTCAAGTTACTTGTAAAAAACTTATAATAGCTCGATATAATTTCAATTGAATTTTCTTAAAATTATATTTGAATTGAATTTCAAGTTACTTGACAAAAATATTATATCTTGTTCTCAACTCAATGGTTCATGTTGCTTAAGTCATTTATTTAAAAATATTTATTGTGATAAACATGAATGAACTTAATTATAAAATGGCATTGATTTCCTTAAAATTCTACTAGAGATCAAATGTATATTGAATATAAGGAAATGTAAGTTGTAAGAGATCATAAAATAAGAAAACATGTATGTATATTGAATATTTAAAGCAAATGCATACATATATTACGTGTAAAAAATTTTAAACCATAAGCAAACACATGTACATATATGTAAAGGGATTCAATACATATAAACATAACACATATTATAAGCAAAGAGGAAAATGTATGTATATATCATATAAGAAAATATATGTACATATCATAAAAGTAAGTGTAAGTTAGAGATCATCAAATATCAAATACTATTAAAGATCATCATATAATCAAATACATGCACGTAAGATCATAAAATCTAGAATAGATAGCTAATATGAATCTCCTAGACAAAATGGCCATCTGAATGAGAATGAGGTCTGCTTTCGATGGATGTCTTTGAGCCACATAAAATAAAATTGTGTACAAGATGTGTTAAATATATATAATTTATATTAAATAAATTTTATGAAAGTTATTTTTAAATGAACTTGTATTTTTAAATATCAATCTAGATCTATGCATGTACATAAATATATAGCATGTACATATACACGTGTGATTATATAAAAATGTAAAACTCACATGTCCACTAATAGCAGATTCATCCACAGAGTCACATCGAGCATGCACATGATCTGGACCAAGGCTAGGAGTGATATGAGGTATGTCCACCTGTAACAATATATATACACATATATATCAACTTACATGAATATCTAGTTAAAAAGAAATTTAAAAAATAATGAAAAATAATTGAAACATGCTGTACACATGCACATACATTCATCATCGATGTCGGATGACCTAAGTCCTCGAGAATAATTAAGCCTCCACCATATCCCACCCAAATGATCAGCGACCGTCAACATCTGCATCCATCGGATCTATCCCATGTCATGCCATAAATGATGAATGTAGAGGACTATGAAGGTGAGATGGCATCATTGATGATGAACCAGAACCAATCAACATATTAGTAAAACCCATAGTCTGTGCAGCTATCGTATGAACTGTAGGTGGATCCTGATGCGCACTAGTGCTCGGCTGAGAGTGATGGGATCCTGGAACTGAACAACCTCTATGTCTCAAATGATCTCTAACATGCTCTATACCATCCCATTATCTGATGTAATGTGGGCATATGCCTCCAACAGGTCCTCAGCCAAACAATGTAGATTCATGTGTGACATATCTCCTATAAGTGCATCAAGCTATGTAGGAGTAGGGATGTCAGCCACTGTAAAAGGATCCATGGTGGTCCACTATGCTGAAAATGGTGTGGATTAGGAATTTCTAGATATCCTAGTGGTGGCAGCCGCAATGTCACCTACATTGTCAATTGCTTCTTTTTGGGAAGCAACGACAACCTCATCTGCTATGGGGGCTAGAGTTGGGGTGAGAGCAAGAGACCTATCACCAACCAATACCCTAAACACTGGAGGTGGTCTATTTTCTCGACGATAGGTGGGCCTATCAGCAATCCTACCATGCCCCTGACCAACATATGGTGGAATGTCCAGGTAGTTAACTTTGAGGCCCAAATGGACCTCAACATACAACTGTTGAACAAAATACAATGGAATCTGGTCATTGTTTGGGTATAGACCATGTACTATGAGAAATCATAGGTAGATCAATGAGGCCATAGCATGATCGACACATCTAGTGACCTGGTATCCCCTAACCTTACACACATTTTGATAAAATGGAAAATAAGTGGCTTTTATCATTTCTTTGGTGACACTATCTTTTATTTTTTTAAAGGGAATGTCACCATGTACTTCTTCCCACATGTGGGAAAGAATAGCAGTCACTCTATCTAGAGAATATGCACTAGTCCTCTCAAGTTCATCTTTTAGTTTTTCTAGACTATGCAATATTAACATGCATGGTTCACTATATATCCCCGGGTTTGCACCCTGTGCTAATGAATCTCTCAATTTTTTTTATCTCATTACTAGTATTTTGAAATAAAAGAATCACGGCATGGATTGGAACATGATCTACATTTTCCATGTTATGTATATATAGTACACCTAAAAAAGCAATGAAACTTTGGTAAATAATATATCTAGATAAAGAGAATACAAATCTAAAATAGAACTTGTAATAATTCATCTACTCATCAATAATATTTACATACTATTAACAATTTAAAAAGAATTGGAAGACAACTATAATCTATAACATAGCATCCTTAAATGGTTCAAATTTTAAATGAAACGATGAAAGAAAGAATAAGAATATAAAGATTAAAGTATAAAATCATTTGAAAATAATTGGGGATAAAAATATTTAATCTAATAGTTGTTAACATAAATGAACTTCAATTATATATCCAAGAACATCAAAAAATTATAGATTGGAAAGAAAAATAAATATCTCATATTACTTCAATCAAATCTAATAAAATTTGACTTCATTGCATACTCGTTACAAATATCTCACATGAACCAATGAAACTCAATGTGTCTCCAAATTACATAAGAAGAGCTCGAACCTAAATGTGAAGAAGAAAAAGAAATTCAAAATCCATCTTTTTGTAATGAGTTTGTTAAAATTTAAAACATTCAAGAACCCCAAAATGGTTTGAAATTGATGAGCATAATAGAAATTCTTGAAGGAAAGAGCTCATCAAAACCATTCGGTTGTGGGCTTCAAAAATTTCAATGAATGGTTTTCCAATAAGATGTATTAACCAAAATATTCCAAATTTTTATACAATTACTAAAGATGTACAAAATGAGACCTTTACTAAATAAATTTCAAAGATTCATGTAAACAAAAAGTTTGATCGAAATAATATTGTTGTTAAAGTTTTTTTTAATGCATTAATTCTATTGTAAATAATAGTAAGGAAAAAGATAAAAGAGTTGCTCATAGACTAATAACATCATTAGTAACAAATTAAATAATTAAAAAGGCTCAATTATTAAGGTAAACTTGTCTTGAATTAAGCCTAAATCGTAAAACATTATCAAAAGTACTATCAATAAGATCATGATTAGAAAGTCCTATTGAAAATCATACTTGGGCTTTTAGCAGTAGGCTTCCATGAGTCGATAAGAAGCTAATTAATAGCACATAGGATGAAATTCAACAATTTTGACACTCTAACTCTAGATTTACATATGAGGTTGGAAACAACATTTTTTTACTCTACCTAGGCCATGATTTTGTTATGAGTATGAAGGGTTTATGATAGAAATACATCCATTATTGTTGAGTTAAAAGTAGTTTAAATAATATTTTTCTTAAAAAATCACTTTTCTATAAATGTAGGTGTTTTGAAGAAAAAAGCTATAGTATGAATAAGTGATTGACATCGATGGCTATAAATTTCAAGCTGGGGACATTCAACATAATTCATAAGGTGTTAAATAATATTAAATTCTTTCATTGTTTAGTTAGTTTTAATCAATGTTGTATGATTTATTATACATTTTTTAAATATTTAAATGTAGGTGTTTTGGGGAGTAGTAGTGATAGATCTAGCTCATTGAGAAAGGATATAGGTAGAGAGGAGGAGTGACCTTGACAAGGATTGAGACATGGATCACCTTAGGGTGGTAGATATGAGTGGAACATATCCATAGAGAAGGATAGGCGAAGAGGATAGATATAGAAAAATGTGATCAACATAGATTAAATAACAAATAAAGCATAAATCAAATACTTTAATAGTATAAAATATAAAATGTAACCGAGCATTTGTGGGTTTGCATCCCACCAAGCATGTCAATTTGTAAGCATTGAATTTAAATAAATGAGACATTGAGGAAAATAAATGTAGACTTCAAATTGAATTAAAAAATCACCTCTAATAGAGTGAAAAGATGAATTACACAAAAAATGAACTAAAATTATAATGAAATACATATTGACAAATGGATATATCTTGCAAATGATAAAACATTTATTGCCCAACTAGATAAAATATACTTGCTCAAAATTGAGACGATAAAATGATGGATTTGATCTCAATTTATAGATTTTTTATATGATGGATAAATTGCTAGGATTTGATCATGTATCATGAGTTTAACCCAATTAAAATGTGGCTACTATTATTACCTAATTAACTAATTTATTTATTTAATGAAATTTCTTAATTATTTTGATCAATGAATTGATTGAATTATTTTCAATTTTTATCTAATTTGATTAAATATGTTAAATAATTTGATTGATATATAAACTAATTTATCATAATTTTCATTGAATTATCTAGGAATAATAGATTAAATACTTGGATTTATTTTAATTTATTTCAATATTTGTGAGAGAATGATTCATTTAAATATTTGGTTAATTTATTCTACTTGAGTAACAATGGAGGCCGATTTGATCAATAGGAGAGCATTCATCCCATCCCAAAAAGGGAGTACATTTAGAGTTTGGGACTTTTTTTTCAAAATGCTGAAGAAATTTTTCAAGATTGATTGCTGGCGTGTGGAGTTAGTAATTTGGGTGACCGTAGGTGACTAAATTCTATACGAAACTCTCTAGTTAATGTCTCTCTTAGGTAGTGTCTTTATTTTTGTTTAATGCTATGGATCTTCTTCAAAATTATGGTTTAGTTGCTTAGTTTGTAGTGGATTATGTTTTATAAGTTCTTTTTGGACCATTCCCTAAACAATGCCATTCAGGATGATGACTTACATAATGAAAAATATTTTGTTGGGTGTTTGCTTAGACACAAAGTTTTAAAGGAAAACTCTAGTTTCCTTTGTGTTTGAATTTCTTTGAAATGAACCTTGCAAGAATGGGATGAATCTTTAGTGGAAAATACAATCAATGGACATAAAATAGAATTGGGTGCTCTATTGTATGGAGAAACAATGGAGGCACATAAGGAAATGTTGTTTCTCCTCACTCATGTCCCTCACCCTCTGCTAGTTTTTGCTATATATATGTAATATATGGGCACTCAAAAAATATGTAATATATGTCTTCTTTTTAGGTTTTTTTTTCATTTATGGTAGGTTTTCTTAATCAATTTTGTCTATATATGATTGCTACAATCCTATTTGATGGGTCTCTTGGTTTTGTCCCTACACCTTCATGATTTGTGGGTTGACATGCCCTTCTCTATTTTGTACTTTACTATGGAAATTTTTACAATAAATATTTTAATTAGTTTAGGCCTTGATCGTTTTAGGTCTGAAAAGAAAAATTAATTTGATTTTGATAAAGTGTAGGAATTAAGGTATCATGAATTTTGTTAATAAGTGGATGTTAGGTGTTCGGGTGGGGACCATGGTATGGATATGAGTGTATGTGAGATTTAGTGTCTACAAAATCCAAAGGTAAATCAAAATATTATAAACATCAAACTTTTTTTGGAAGGATAATATAAAACCAAATCTAAACACAATATAAACATTGTAATCACAACCATACGTACTATATATATGAGATTGCATACAACCATGTGTAAAATTTACAACCATGTAAAATTTATTCATATGTTGTTTATTAAGAAAAAATGTCATAAATTATATTTCTAGAAATAAAAAGGACTACAAATATGGAGGGAAAAAATTAAATAATCTCAACATAGCAAGGATTTTACAAAGTGATAGATAATTTTCTCAAAAGAAAAAGGATGTGTTGTGCACAAGACAACAAACCACTTTTTCATGTTTTTTGATGTCTAAATATTTACTTTCCATACATGTTTGTGAATACCACATAAATTGAGATGCACAATTATTTTAAAATCTTCACATGCATCTTAAAGTGGAAAAAAATGTAATGATAAAATTTGCATATCCATATTATTCCTATTGTATTTTTTGCCTCATTTTGATATATATATATATGGTGCAATATTGTGCAAAGTGGTAATAATTCCCCTAGAGTTTATGACCTATTATATAGACATAAATCAAACACTTGAACTCCATTTTTTCCTTACACACATCTTATCAAAGCATTTTTTTGACACATATCCACATATCCACACATCCACTTTTCCTAATGAATCTTATGTGTATGTCTAATGGTGGCATGTGGAAGGATAAATATGGCTATTGAAAACTTTACCATTATCTTGACAACTAATTATGGCTATATGATTATCTTATTGTAATGAACCTAAGTTAATTCGATAGATATTAGTGAAGTTGAATTAGGAAGCATGGATTGTGCTTTATTATACACATTTTATGTTTAAAAATATGGGTCTAATTTTTGCGATATTGAAAGTCAGTTAAATTTCTTCAATAGTATATCCAAGGTATAGGGATATATTAGTGGTAAGAGTAGTGTAGGATAAAAAGGAGAATGTATAAAGAGGGGAAGGTCTAGAAAGGTAATGACATGGTAATGGAAGGAGAAGTTACACTATAAGGTTAGATTTTCATAGGATAAGGAGGAATGGTATGAAGAACATATCATGTATAGGATAGTGCTAGTAGTAACAATGGTGTGAACATATATAAAAGGATGGGAGATAAGAAAAATACTAGTGGAGAGAAAGGCGGTAGGACATGGGTGGTGGATCCCATGGAAGTGGTAACTATAGTATGATAGGAGGAATCATTATAAGAGGATGAAGGGTAGATGGATGCATAGAGGGTACAACATTATTAAAATTCATTAGAGTTGTAATATTATGAATAGTATTAATTCCCTAAGGATAGCCACCTAATACATTATATAAATTACTAGCCAATGAGTGAGGATATTTAGGGTGGAGAGGTGCACCAATACGTAATTATCAATTTAGGAAAATATCTTGTTTACCAGCATATGTATCTAAATCATAGTCTCAAGTGATCATTATTTTTCATCTTCTTTAATGTGGCTCTTTATATGGTTTTCATTAGCTATTATATGAAAAAATGATTCAATCATCATTTTATTTGCTAGCCAGATTAGAGTTAAGATGAAAACTCCATAAAACAAGATTTTAAAGGATATTAATTTAACTAGATAAAAGATCAAGGAAGACACTCTCAAACATGCAATATACCTCAATTGCTTAGACAATGCATATTTCCTAATAATGTGTGCAACTACAAACTAATAACATGTAATGAATGGATGTAGGTGAT
Organism: Sequoia sempervirens; assembly: GCA_007258455.2. Classification (NCBI taxonomy): domain Eukaryota; kingdom Viridiplantae; phylum Streptophyta; class Pinopsida; order Cupressales; family Cupressaceae; genus Sequoia; species Sequoia sempervirens. The sequence continues at coordinate 82,661,081 of VDFB02000017.1, forward strand.
AATAATTAAATAATCCTAATTGAACTAGGGTTGTCCTTTTTATATATTTAAAAAGTTGTAAGAGCATTGTATGAAATTGTAAGATGGGAATTACTTATGAAATGTTATATGACACATAAGAGAATAAAAAATGGGGGTTACACTAGAATATTGATTAGAATTATGAAAATCATCAAGATCATCTTAAATAATGGGTTTGAATATGTCAAAAATGGAGTGTCGGTTATGAAGAGGATTTGAATTTTTTTGACAAGATGTAAAGAATTTGCTAAATACATCCTATAAACCAAGTCAAGGAATATGATGTTAAAATTTGTGAATTTGGTGCCATTTTTAGGTCATTATTTTGGCTCATGGCTTTGGTTAAACCACACTTTCTTTATGGTTTAAATTTTTTCTATTTATGGGTGCTTGAGGTGGAAAAAGCATAATGATTTTGTAGATATCATCATGCTACTAGAAATTACTTCATATTCACATGTTTAAATGATACTACTATAAGGGTATGCACATGAATATTTTATTGTAAATAATATTATTATCAAATAATATAATTGGTTCATGTTTTTGGTTGTGAGATTTTTCTTCTAAGAGGATTTTCCCATGTACATAATTATGTTATAAATTTATAATTTATACATTTTTCTTGTAACTAAAATTAAATCTATTTATCCATAGTTTTGATTGTTGAAATGAGAAGAAATATTTCATTTACACAAGACAAAAATGTATGCAAAATGGGGAAGAAAAATACTATATGTTGAAAACGCTTTAAAAACTTTCAAACAAATGCAATTTGAATTCAACAAATTTGAAAAAAATTGCATTTAGGGTTTCAAAATTAAACAAATAGATGCATTTTGAACTCTAAAAAAATCAAATTTTAAATACCTAGTGCTCGATAGTGCTCAATATGCAAACTGGAATGATGAACTTAGGAGAGACGAACTTAAATTTTCTTTCACTGGAAAGAAAAATCTCTGTTTGGTCACCATCACATTCTCAGTTCACCGCACGCACTAGGGAAAGTGACTGGTAAAGTTGAAAGTAAAAGTGACAGTTGAAAATGAAAGAATTTTTGGTTTTTGTCATATTTAAGGGGTTCGGTCAAACCCATGTTCGAATGAACCTATTTAAATATGATTTTTTAATTTAGGTTTTAGTGGTTTGGTCGAACCATGGGTTCAACCGAACATATGTGTTCGACCGAACCCTTTGTGAGGTTCGGTTAAACCATTGGGTTTGACTGAACCCATTGAATATGGTGAAAAAAAAAGCAAAATTTCCTTCCTCTTATAAATTGTAAACCACTATTCTAAAGGCACCCAAAAGTTATAGACCAATCTTTCCCTAACTTTGTAAATCATAGACAAACATTTCTTGAGATTTCATGGACTAAGATGTTTGTGATGATTGATGGAATTTGGTTTTGTAACTTTGATCTTGAGGGAAATAATTTGATAAAACACATGTGTGGGATTCAATTGTATTTTATCTTTGCTTAATGAGTTTGTTTTACCACAAATGCTTTCTTGCTTAGCTTTTGAACTAAATCCTACGTCTCAATTTATTTTCATCCCACAAATTCCATTATGTGGAAATCAAGAGAATCAAGGCAATAGTCCCCTAATTTTGACTTTAGAGAGAGAAAATTGAGATATAATTCCAAGTATTTAGAAGCCTCTAAGGATAAATCCCTAGGGACAAGCAGTAATACTTGGATTTTTCAAAGGTATTTTCCTCTTCTAAAGGGTTTGAAATTTGATGACCTTGTTAAAATTTTGTTTTCAATATTTTGGTGTAAGGCCCCCACCTTGCATGTGATTAGTAAAGCCCTAATATGTTTTATGTGATCCTAAATAGATGGTAAGATGTATTATGAATGACAAATAGTGTGATTATTTGATAATATTCTTGCTTATGCTACCGTGAATGTAAGACCCCATTTCGTATATCCCATTTTATTTCAATCAAACAAGTAGTTAGATGATAATTATAATGAAATGAATGATAAAATTATTTTTAGGATTCATGGTCATTAACCTTGATTTAATTATGATAGATGCACATGTGAATTGTTTGATATAATTTGAAATTGTTGGGTTATTTGGCATATTAAATTTTGGTAAATGGTTCATTGTTAATGTTATAGGAGTTTAAAATGAATCACTAAAGTGGTAAAAAAAAAAGATGGAGTGACTATTTCATTGACTATATTCTTGTATTGGAGTAAGTGTGTATTTCATTGATTATAATGAAAATTTAATCATTAGGTTCATTTGATGTATTAATGAGTAAATAGTTCATGATTTTAAATTATGTGAATTGGATTAGCTAATAATATGAAGAGATATATGATCTAATCATGCTGAATTTGGTAATGTGAAAGAATCAAATATGCAAATAGGAGGATAGATAAATGTTGGAATCAAATCAAATACATCTTTTGGAGGTTCTAAGTGTAGCCCTATTTGACTTAGGAGGGTTTGAGGTTTTATTATTGGTTGGGTGATTGAGTAGAATCCAACTGTAGGACATGTGATGTGAGTTTGGTTAGGGTTGGAACCCTTGGTTAAGATCAAAATTCGTATGGATTTTGTGTGGGTTTTAAAAAGGGATTACTGAATCAATTTTCTTTGGTTTTTGAACAAGAATAGACCCCTAGGACCTATACCTATGGGTTTGGAACCTTTTTGACACATGTAAACTTGTCCTTGGAGTGTGAAAAGACCCCTCAAAAGTCCACATTCATGAATGTGACAAATTCAAAAAGTGTTGGGGCTTGGGAAGAGTGACTTGCCACTCTCAACCTTCTACTCCCCAAAAGTTCTTGGAACTAGCACAAGACTCACACATGTGTGAGCACTTGTGGGAAAGAGTGTGGGTTTGGAGGATCCTTATATATCTCAAGAAGATGGAAGATTTCGGCATTTCCCACTTCTCCTCTTGGAGAACTTGAGTGAGGATGGTAGAAAGAATGAGAAAAAGAGAGGAGTCCATCTCTTTGGAAAAATAATGATGAAAATGGCTTTGTTTGGAGAGGAAGAAGAATAAAAGAGTTTAGTTCCCTCACTTGGAGAAATAGATAAGTTCTCTCTTACTTCCATTTTCTCTTTTGTGTATTTTTCTTTTTTGTAAGAGAGTGGTATATTGTATGGATCATGGTTGAGAATAAAGAGTAAATAAACTAGAAGCACGAGATTTGGTACTATGTTATATTTTATCACTTGTAAAATTTTGAGAAAAGCTCCATTCATCATCTTGGAGGTAAAAGAAAACCTTGCTCGGGGGTATGGCTAGAGCCCATGAGGCTCCATGATGCCATTATGGTAGGGTGGAGAGCAAGACCCTATTCATGAGTTTGTAAGTCATTTGCTTCCTCAAATATTGTGATAATATTGTAAATCTAAAAGATGGGATTCATATTTTTCAATGAAGAAATGAGAAAAAAAAAAAAGAGAGCAAGTCTTATTCATGTGTTTGTGTTCATTGTATTTCTTTTTAATATTATTGCAATATTAAAAGTTAGTATTTTGGTTTAGAAGGAAATTATAGGAAAAGAGTAAGCCTTGTTTATTTGTGTGTTACTTATTGTTTGAAGATTGGTATTTTCTAATAGAATGAAAGATGAAAAGAGAAGCCTAAATTCATTGGCATGCATATTATTTAATTTTCTCATTATTATGACAATATTAAAAGTTAGTAGTTTGCTTGAGAAAAGAAATTTTATGTTAACAAAATAGTGGCTTGTAGCAACAACCTTCCTATTTGGATAGAGCACTTGCTCCTCTATAACCTCTACTTCTTTGGTACTATAGCCGTCGTATTCCATTTACACTCATCTTGCTTCCCTCTAAGTTACTATTTTCGCTACCTTACTGAACCTCACCATTTCGATCTGCAAACAAGAATAAAGTGAAACTTGCGCAGCGAAACCGGTCAAAGGAATGCACTTGGAGAGTAGCGTTTTCCTTAGGCTTGGAATAAGATCATAGAGATAGCATTGGAGTTTCTTCTTCTTTAGACGCCTAGGTATGTGTAGGATCATCGTGCAAAAAATAGGCCCTTAAGTGGCAAAAAATTTAGAAAAATCAGTGTTAGGCAACTTGACGTAAATATTTGAATAACTTATCTATATTATTTCAAAAATATGTAAGAATAGAATTTGTAGAAAATTGAATGTAGTTTCTAAAATACTAGGTTTACTTAAAAATAAATAAAATCTATTTGGTGAAAATTTGAAATTTCAATGCAAGAGTGCTAAATTCCCAGGGAAAAAAATAAGAAGTAGGTGTCCTGTCACCACCCCAACCATAATAAAATGATAATATTTTTTTGTAAGATTTATATATAAGTAGAGAACTCATGTCCTGATGGTGATACATATTTTTTTGTAATTTTTTCCAAGTAATTAATTATGATTTTTTATTACAACTTTTAAAATATAAAAACTCATCTGTCCTTTAACTTGGTCAAAACTTCATGAAATTTAATTTTTATTTTTTAATCATATATTATGTGAAGCAGAATGTGACGATGTTTCGATTCAAAAATATGATACCGTTTGAAAGTTATAGATGTTTTTCAATCAGCCTATTGATCAAGACTTTAGTCATAATTTAATAGAAAATGAATAATAATTATTTATTAAATTCAAATTAAATCATAATTTATATTTTTGGAAAGCTGAGAATCTCGTCTAAAAACCCTTTTCGTTTCATTAATTTTGGGTGAAAAAAAAAGTCGTTAGCCACATACCCCCATAATATTGCCACTTTTTGGCACACCATGATCCTGCACATACCCGCCTCATTTCTCCTAGCTTGTGTCGTTGCCTAAGACCCTCATCACACCAATGCTTGCAAAGATCTCAACAAACTATTAGTATAAACATGGACACATTTTAATAATATCGAGGATTTTGAGATTATGGATAGTGATAGGTCGTGTTGTCATACAACGTACAACACTGTATGTACTATCAACTAGATCAAATAAGGATGATAGTGATACTCCGTTGGGAAGGATTCAGGTATGACCCATCACAACATAAAGATCATAAGCCAATTGGTAAGGATAGAGTAAATAAAATCTCCACTGTGTGATGGAAAACTATTGGGTACAGTTGCATAGGCTCCTGCATACAAGGATGTATCACATTTCATTAATGACTTCCTTCCATCGTTGGCTGTAGTCATGAGAAGTCCCATCTGCCTCAGGTTTATCTCAACCCCCAACGTACCCTACTATGTTTAGAAGGCCAGTTCATATTTTATTAATTTATGTAAGTAAATTTGGAGAATGATACGTATCTTCCTAACATGCAAGCCTTGCATTGTTTTATGGATAAAAGAAACATTTGAATGTAGATAGGTATGATACAAAAAAAGAGTAGTTTCTCAAACATCCAATAACCTGTTGATAGCTCTACTCCAAGCACTCAAAATTTGACACAGTGTAAGGGAAGGGATGCTAGATAAAACATGGTGAAAGAGTTATTAAGCAGAATACAAGAAAATAAGGAAGGTACATAGTTAAGTATATCCAATTTAAGAAGTAAGAAAATAAAAATAATAAAAAGAACACTCTGAGAAATCTGTTTATGATATAAATGCAAGAAAAATCTATGCAGGAATTATGCCAGATGGTATTTCCAATAAGTAAATAAATGAGGCAATGTTAACGCTATCATCATTAGTTTGTCAAAAAAAAAATCTACGAGCACTAATATGTTAGGATCAAAATTTTCAGTAAGAAGACTTGGAAGCACACCAAAATTGACATTGAAATCTGGAAAGCATTGTACCGATTTAATTTACTAGTATGTACATTGCCAGGGATAATATTATGATATTTTTAGGGGAGGTAGTGTTGGCACGAGAAAATAATAAGGGTCGTATAGTATTCAATGTGAATATGTGCAATAATCCTTAAATAAATGAAAACAAAAAAATTACACTTGTCGTTAATAATGGGAATACATGAATTAGATAGAGACTGTAATCAGCCTTGTATAAATGGCGATGTGGGTCTCACATATAAAAAGAAATTAATTTTAAACTACCTTTATTCATGAGATATCATTCTTAATCACGTAAGGAATTCTAGCAAATGATAACAAGCAAGTATAAGACAAACAAACAAAGACACATTCTAAAAAGAGAAAAAGAGAGACAAATAAAATTTATGTAGGAGGCTACACAGCTTTTAAGTATGTAAAAGAGAAAGGTAAGAGATTCAGAAATTAGATAGCTTAAGATAAATTTAAAGAGATTTGGGATAGGATTAGGAATTTAGGTACTTTAAAGATAAAGTTAAGAGGTTTAGAATAAGTTTAGGAAATTAGTTTAGTTTAAATTATTTTCATTTATTAAATCTTAAGTTAGTAATTTTCTTGAAATTTGATGCCGAGGTTATATATATATATATAACAATTATGTAAGTTGAGTATTTTAAAAATAAAAATAAAATAAAATAAATAAATAAATATGAAAATTGTTAATTTATTTATATATATATGCAAGTATAATATGAAGGGATATTTAGTATAGGTATTAAATTTAAGTATTTATGATGTTATAAATATGGAATAACTATAATATAATTAATAATATTGCTAAGGTATTAATGAAAATATATTATAAACTATTGGTATTATGTGGAGTGATAATAAGCATAAAGTTAAAAGATGAAACTAATATCAAAAGCAATATTAAAACTACATCCAATGCTAAAATTGGTATTAAGGATTATTTGGATTTTGAGTAAATAATAGCATTATAGAAAGAATTAATAATAATAGTAGTGGTAAAATTGATAAGCTATAAAATATTAGGAATAAAATTGACTCATGCAAATTACTTTATGTTTTCAAAAGAATTCAACATTTATAGTGGAGTCCTTGTATGGATCAATTCTAATTTATTATGATTAAAGTTTTAGGAAATTTATTTACTTGGTAAACACTTATTGTAAAGTAATTCAATGTATTAGGTATGGAAAGATTAAATCTAGATAAAAGGGATTAATTTAATCTAGACCATATGTTTGGGCATGGTAAAGTTGATAAACCACATTTTACGAAAAGAGCTAGACTTTCTAACTGATCATCAAATTCCCATGATGAGTAGGCTCAAACAAAGGGCCTATGGCCATCACAGATAAATGAATTTTGGCTAGATGAAAATTAAACTAATACGTATTCTCACCTAAATCAACCCAGGGTGATTAGTAAATCTATTACCAACAAGAGGGTGTTTATGATGGAGTCCACACACTTGGTCATTCCTTGCTCTTGAGCAATGTGCCATTGATGTTACTATATGAAATTCATCTATCGATGCATATATAGAAAACTATCTTAATGGGCTTGGTTAATATATTTAGTAGAGTTGGTTAGAAAAAGAAAATAGTGGTGTTTTTTCCCATGTGTAAGTTATGGGCATTACATTTGGATCCAAGCAATGTGTTTAACTAACTAAAATATTGCACAACCCTAGGATGGAAAATAAAATATTTTTTTAATTCCCACTTGGATAAATCCAGCTACACCTATTCAGAGAGGATGATTAGAAGCATGCTCACACTGGCTCCCCTCCATGACACTGACTTCTATAGTTCATCCAAGCTTTAGTTTGCATGAATATCTCGTCACGAAATTTTCATCTCTACAAAGAATTTCAAATATGTGGGATGGGCACTTCGGAGGTTCGACGTCCTGACACCAACAAATATTGGGATTTTTGACTTCTAAACAAAGGTTCATAATAAGGGAATTCAATTCAAAGGAAACAATGATAAACTCTCTCAAGAAGTCTCCCAACCCTTAGAAAAATGGCTTTATGTATCATAATGATATTGGGGGAGAGCTATCATGCATCACTTTGTTGATTGCAAACTTTCCTTGCAACCACAAATTTTTATAGTGGTTTGAAAAAGCCTAGCTTATGCTCATTACCACTTGGGTCATTCCCTTGGGGTGAGAAATTTTTCCCACCAAGGCAGAACACCTAAGTAAAAAAATAAGAGAGTAAGTACATCCATAGTTTGATCAATCTTTGTTTGTGTGAGCAAAGAGAGAACACACGCAATGTCTTTTCTCAGACTATCAAGATTTGTTCAATTTTAAGAGCCCAAATTTGAAATGTGCAGGAAATATTTTAGACAACCTAATATCACTAAAATGCTTTTGATTCTCAATATCATCGTGAGGTGCAAGAGAAGTGCATACACATTTGAATGATATTATTGTGTAAAGAAGATTGTGAAACAAGACAAGCACAAATTCATTTTTTGGTCCTCAAAGCAATGATGGATTCTTTTTAGAGCACCAAAACCAAGTGTTTGAAGTTGTTTGTTCAATTTTTAAGACCCAAAATCAAATCTAGTGAGTCTCTAAGATTATTTTTAACCCTTTGTGTGTTCTCTTTAAAGCCCAAACAAAATGTATTTGATTCCTAAACTGAAAGATAGAAAGATTTACAAAGATTGAGTTATAAGTATCCCTAAAGTGTTAAAAACACTTGTTACAATTGTGAAATAGTGCCATAAGAGACCCTCCCTTTGTTCTCTCTTTTCCTTCTTGATTAACTAACCTACAAAAGCTAGCCAGTCTATAGAAAACAAACCCACAAAATGGGTCAATGATCTAAGGAGGTCAAAACAAAAAAGGAACATGTTAAAATAAATTTGAAAATTGACCCTTCACCACAACCCAACATTGCAATCTACAAAGTTGTCCCTATTTGGAGCTTCAATGTTGCTCTGTGGAAATCAACATCACTCTATGGAAAAAATAGAGATTGTGTTTGCGTCAGTATTTTCTTCAGCATCACCCTTTGAGATTTGAATGAGTTGGCCCTCAGGATAATCAATACAGTGTTGCCCTTTGGTCACAGATGTAGCACCGCTATATAGCGACACCGAAATGATAGCATCGTTGTTTTCCCTCCTCAGTGTCATTGTGTCTTGAAAGAACAAAAAATGGAAAAAACAACAAAATTGACAAAAAAATGTGTTAATTTTGAAAGAGTCACCCTCCTTCTAGCACCAAAATGTGAATGCTTTGCCTATACGTGCTCAAACATGGACAAACAAGGAAACATTAGTCCTTAAACAAGTGTAAACAAACATTCCCCATGAAATTCATTCAAAGACAAGAACATGAAATCAAAGTAAAGTAATCAAATAAACTACTAATGAAATTCTATTCTAAATGCTCAAACCAACATCCCATGGAGGAATTAGTCCTTCTTTGATGTGGAAAGAAGCCCTTTCCCAATTCCTTGATAAGCTTCATGATAGATGTGTGATTCTTGATGTAAAATGTCAATAACCTAGCTATAGATGATGAATTCTATGCTAACTTGGATGAAAATATGGATGATTGTGGATAATAAATTTGCATAAACTTGTGGATCATAACCTTGCATTAAAATCTTGATGATTGTGGATCCCAAATCAATAGAGAAGGCCTCTATTTATAATGAATAAGGATTGGAGATTGAAGAATGGGATGAATGTAGGATTAAAGATTGGACCAATGGCATTGTGCCACTTGTCAACATGCTAATGAAGGGAGGTGGAGCACATTTTGAACAATGTGCATGTTAAATGCATGTAGGTAAATTTGAATTTCAAGAGGTGGCTTGTGCAAGAGGGGATGTAAGAGGAATTAATGCCAAGTTGGCTCAATGAGAGGACATGTAAGAGCCTTCAATGCAAAGGTGGAGGACAAAATTCCTCCTGGAGGGAGAAGTCAAGTGGGTGGAATATTCAAAAGAATATGCCACATTTGAATGAAAATATGATAATTAGTAAATCAAATAAATTGGTTTACATGTGCAACTTGTGAAAGCTAGTGGAATGGAGGATTAGTGTAAGGAGTTAATTAATTTAGGATTAACTAACGTAGATGAAATTAGTTTGATTGTGACATTTAATTTAAATATTTTAAGTTTATTTAAATCAAATGAGAGGATATTGGAACATTAGTAATTTAATTAAATAAAATGAGTTATTCAATTAAATGAAGAAAATTAGGATTTAATTAAATAAAATTGATTTATTTAATTAAATGAAGAACATTAGGATTTAACTAAATAAAATTGATTTATTTAATTAAATGAAGAACATTAGGATTTAACTAAATAAAATTGATTTATTTAATCAAAGGAAGAAAATTAGGATTTAATTAAATTAAATTGATTTATTTAATCATAGGAAGAACATTAGGATTTAATTAAATAATTTTGATTTACTTAATTAAATGAACATTAGTATTTAATTAAATAAAGTTGATTTATTTAATTAAAGGAATAGTATTATGAAATAATCTGATAAAGTTCATTATCTAATTAAAGATTAATTTAATTAAATATAGATTATTCAATTAATGTGTTAGTGTAGAAATGATTAAGGAAGAATCGATGTTAGTGAATCAGAATCGAGTGCATGATATCAATCAAGATATTTTGAGTGTCTACAATTTCATTGTCAAAGTATGTAAGAGAAATGTTGAAGAAGTTTGGGATAGATGGTTCCAAACCTGTATGCACTCTTATGGTGAATGGTTGCAAATTAAGTAAATATTATGATTCACCTAAGGCTGATCAGAGCATGTACAGATCTATGATTGGAGGTTTGTTGTATTTGACTACTACTAGATCGGATATCATGCATGCAGTTTGTCTTGTGGAAAGATTTCAAGAAGACCCTAAAGAAACACATGTTGCTTCTGTTAAGAGGATATTTAGATATTTGAATGGCACTATATATTATGGGTTATGGTATCCTATGGATACTAATTTTACACTAAGTGCTTACATAGATGAAGATTGGGTTGGTTATGTAGATGACAGAAAGAGTACAAGTGGTGGTGCATTCTTTCTTGGTTGAAGATTGGTGGCTTGGTTGAGTATAAAGCAGGATTGAGTTTCTTTATCTATTGTTGAAGCTGAGTATATTGTTGTTGCATCTTGCTATACACAATTTTTATGGATGAGAAAGACATTGAAAGATATCAGAGTAATGTATGATGATCTTATTTCTATCTTCTCTAATAATACAAGTGTAATTAGCATTTCAAAGAATCTAGTGATGCACTCAAGGACAAAGCATATATCTATTAGGTTTCACTTTTTGAAATAGAAGGTTGTGGAGAATGAAGTAAAACTTGAGCATGTGTCAATGAAGGATCAAGTAGATGACATATTTACAAAGGCTCTTCCTAAAGATACTTTTGAGTATCTCTAAGAGAAGTTTGGGGTTATTGCCCCTCCTTTCTTGAACTAGTTGCATATGGAGATGCGTTAGTTTGGTGGATCTATGGATCTATCTTTCTTTTGGATTGATGTTTTGGTGGCTACCTCTTAGGGGGAGTAGGTAGTGTTATGTGATGTCATTGAAAGAGTATTTTGTTCTTGATGTCAAAGGGGAATTTAGTGTAAAACATCACATTCCTTTTCCATTGATGTCAAAGGGGGAGAGAAAGATGTGAAAGAAAAAGAGAAGATAAATATGTGAAAAGAGTACCTACTAAGGGGAAGAAAGTATAATCATGAGGAAGTGTGTTGTATTTGATGGTTTCTCACATCATGTGTCATCATCAATGACAAAGGGGCAGATTGTGGTAAGCATGAAGGAAGTCTAATGATGGTGTTGTTAGTGACACCAACTAGTTAATTGGTTCTCAAATAGTTGTTGTCATTGATGTCATGGATACAAGTTATTATTTGTATATGTCAAGGATATTGAGAAAATTGTGATGAAGAAAGGTTGTAGGTGTTTAGTTGTTGCTCCAGGTTTTGCTCTGATATTTTCTCCTATGTTTGTAGTGATCAGATATGTTGATCATGGTTGTTGAAATTTGCTATATCTAGGATTTGGGCTTCTAGATTGTTGTATAGTGTGAGTTATGTTCACCAATTGTGAATTATGCTTTTTAGGATATCTGGTTGAGGTTTGGGAGAAATATAGTTGTTATGGATTTCTTCATTTTCAAGTCTTATGACTTGTGGTTCAGGAGTTAAGGTGATATGATTGGTTTGAAGATAATTTTGTTTTCTGGAAGGATTGGATCATGCTAAGGTTGTGTGTGCTTAATTGACTTATGTGTTTAACACTGGCTTGGCTAACCTTATGTTTAACACTACTTTCAAAGCTTATGGAAGTGTGTCAAAGCATGTGATTGGTCATCCTCATTCTAATTCCACCCTAGAATGTTTTGGAACAACCTAATTTTAATTTGTAAATGCAAATGGTGTATGGCTAATTTTGGATATGTTTAAAAGTTGAAGATGGTATAAATATAGGATGAAAAAAATGGTGAAAAGTGAGGTGGAAAGGAATCAAACAATATAGGTGCAAGATATATGTGAATCAATGTGTAAGTAATGCAATTTGGTGTAGATCAATGGGAAGTCTAAATTTTGAGTTTCCTGAAGTAGTGAGTTGAAAGTGTACTATATCATTCCAGCATGTTTGTAAGAGTTTGAGTGAATTGTGGTGGAAATATCTCATTGCATTGAGATTGTATTCTCTCTCTAACATATCTCTTCTATTTTCTTTCTATGTATGTGGCAGGGAGCCCTCTAGGTGTTTAACCCTTAGTTGGACAATGAGTCTTGATCCGAATAGTGAGTCCTTATTTTGGTAGTGAGCCTTCTATAGAAATGGTCCTTTGTAATTATTTTTTTATATTCTCTATATTGTGAGCTAATCCTCATCATAATTTTTCCCTTATTGGGTTTTCCATGTAAATTTGGTGTTATTGTGTATGTGTGATATTTTTTCAGTTTCTACCTTTGCACTTAATGATTAATTAGAATAGCAGAAAAAAGGATTTGTGATTGATTTAATTTATAGTTAAATTTTTAAAGGCTAAATTTTGTTACAACTATTTCATCCCCCCTCTCAGTTGTCTTATTCAACAAGGATTAGCTCACAATATAAATTAATTGCAATACCAAATTCAATAGGCTCACTACCCAAAAGAAAAAAAGGGCTCATTGCCAGTGGATCACTGCTAGATTACAAAAGTAAGAAAGAAGAATTTTATAATGGTAAATCCATCTCAATGCAATAGAAAATTTCACCATAATATCACCAACACATTCACAGCCTTTCTAAATATTGTAGACACTTTCTACTCACTAAGTAGACTTCTAGTAGTCTAACTCATTGAATCTCACACTACACAAATTTATGCTTCACAACTCTAAAATTCACATCACCAACTCTACACACCAATCCTCCATCAACACAACACTTATTTATACCTTCTTTAGCCTTGAAAGCACTTTCCAAGGCCCACTATGCAACTCAACTAGATGCAAATTCAAATAGGTCAATACCAAAACATTCCCGCGATGGATAGGAATGAAGGCAGACCACAACACACCTTAACATGGAGCTAACCACCCATACACACCATTCCATGCATCCACAAACATTGAAGAAAATTTTTAATTAGTGTAAACACCCAAGGTTGGACGAACATATGTAAACACCATTAAACATTGAAGTACATGATTCCTTTGATCTAGAAATGACTTGTAAACCACATAAAAAACTTGAATACAATCTAGAATATTCCACAAACACCCTCAAATCCAACAAATTCCTTTGCAACAACTTTCACTTGAAGAAAAAACTCATCATGTACACCTAGTTAACCTTTTACATACTGTAACTCAAGAAACTAACTTGTGATGCATCAAACCATGAACAACTTAAACCAAAGGTAGATATGAGTAATACAAACACACTTCTAGAACCACAAGACCAAAAAATAAATTGTTGAGAAACACAGAGCAAAACCATTCATCCTAGACACAACTATAATGCATAGTTCACACATTGGTGAGCACAACTTTCACTGCACAATGATAAAAAAAAATAAAATTAATATAACACCATTGACCACCTCTGATCACCATATCTAAATCTACACAAGAAGATCTTCAGTATAGAAGAAATACAGAGAAAAACCAAAACATCACTTTGTATGCTAAAACACCTCTACAACACAATGTTTCCTCTTTTATTCAAAATTTTTCAAAGAACTTAGAAACCAAGCACCACAAACACATTCCCATCATCTGGAATACCACCTCATCATATCTAAATCAACTACAACATAGCAACTCAACTATACACATGCTTATCAAATCAACACTAGAGGTTGACACTAGTAACACTTACTAATTACAACATAATGAAACTAATCAAAGCATCATAAAAAAAATCAACCATCAATAGAATTCCAAAAATTATGAATATTATGACCCAGTTGACATCAATGACAACACCAACTACTCATACTTTCAACATAAGGTGTTACAAGTTTTTTGATAATCAAAATTTGATCCAATACATCACTTTAAAATTAGAATAAATGGGATAATTTAAATAATTTTATCTAGGTAGGTATTTGGGATTATGAAGAATATGGATAAGGGAGGTGAGGTGTTTACAAGGGGCATTAGAAATCTACTAAAAATATCCATACAAGACATAGTTTTTATTTACTCAAAGCCTCATAATTGTAGGGTCACTTTCTTAATCCCAACTTTAATGTGGCTAGCAAATAAAACAATTATGATAATAAGGTCATTCATGTCATGAATAATCATTTTTGTTAACCTATTTATTGGTTATATATTTATATTTCAAGGACCCTACCTACAAGGATCATTAGGAATCTCTAAAACAATTCCATTATAATTTAGATTAATGAGTATAATATAACTAAGATATCTATTATTACAATTATTTTTTATTAGAGTTGTTGTGGAAAGGATTTGAGGCTTGATATGTATAAGTGATGTTAAATTAAATATTTTTATCGGATGATATCCTTTTCACATATCATCTATGTTTTTTATGTTGAGACCTTAATTTATGGGATAAAAATAAAAACTAAGTTTTAGTCATATATGTAGGAGTGAACAATGCCCTTGGTTCACAAGGTAGATATGGTAAGAAAATCAAGAAAAGTTAGATAAGATAGTTGGTGAAAATAGGGAGATATTTCTAATTATAATAGTATATCAAAAGTGAGTTTTAGAGATATAAAATTAAGGGGTAGATAGGAAAGATCAATACATATGAAATACAATTTGTTTATTAAGTGAATCCCCTAGGTAAAGAAGATGGCTCATGTGGATGTCATGGAATAAGATGCTAACATTAGACTGACTTCTAGGTGGTCCTCAAAGAATTATTGAGGCATGTGTGGTGGTGTATAATGATGTGATATAATGTGCACTTATGTAGAGTATGACTAAAAATTTTGTATTAACACATAATTTTTCTTAAGCTACACATAAACATTACTGACTATAAAATTTGGCATGCTATTAACCAATATATTTATTTGTTGTTTGAGAACTTAGATTTGATGATACAATGATTATAGAAAGTAAGACAAACTCTATTCATTAAATTTATAACATCATTCACACACATATGTAAGTGTGTTATAATTTTTTTCTCATGGTTTAACCCTATGTGCAGTGATTTCCTCTACTATAAATCTCTTTTAAATTACAATAATCTTATTTAATAAGGCATGTGTCAAATTCATCACCAAATTCAACACCAATTCACCTTGGGAAAATAGCCATGACAAATTCACCTCAAGAAAAATTCACCACCAACAATTCACTCCCATGACAAATTCACCTCAAGAAAAATTCACTACCAACAATTTATCACCATGGGATGAATTTGTTGTGATTGTGAATTGCTAGTAGTGGAGTTGGTTTGGGTAGTGAGTTCACTCCCCATTGGTCTTGGGTTTGACTCTACTCCCGAGTTTAAGAGGTGGGACTTCTTGTGGGCAGGGGATCTCACCCACAAGGGACTTGTCTCACCCTACCTCTGGGCCACTAGCTGGGTCGCGAGGACAACCCTGTAGTATTAAAAAAAGAGAGTATTATTATACTTCCTAATAATGTTAATCTCTTTCACATTTTACACTACTACAAACATAAGAAAAAACAATTTTTTAATTACCTTGCATAAAAAATGTTCATATACATAAATTAAAACATTAAAATAGATTTTATGAAAAGAAAATAAAGAATTTGATTGATTTAAATTAAAACATTTAGATAAAATGTGCCCCTCCCTATAATTCCATAGGGGTAACTAATAAATATGTTACAAACTGATTGCTTTAAATTGGAAAATGTCTATAGAAATAGTCCTATAAAGAAGACCTAAGACCAATGTGAAAAAGATAAAAGTCATTGCCGTGATAAATATTATTTTTACTTTTCAAGGTTAAAATTGAATGGCAGCAGCAAAAGTGCAAATAACAAAAACAAAAAAAACGGCTCCTTCCGTAATGCAAGACCACTAGGTGGTCCAGTGAATAATGGTTAGAAATGGAGGCCACATGAATACTGCTTAAAATACTCGATTAATTCGTACACGTAAATCATGCCCAACAATACTTAGTGACATCCAGTTGGTGTTGAAGGTGACAACACATGTAATAAAAACAATACATTATTTGAAGGGGACAGACAGTACATTACGAAACATTTCATTTGACTGGTATGATATTTAACGATTGTAGGTTACTTTGAATTAAATATTAACAACCTTGCATGGAGATGGTAAAATGATTGGTAGTATATCAAAGCTACCTACTTCAAAAGGGAATGCAAGGAGGAGATAAAAAGGAAAGGATTGTAAAATGATTGTAACGTTGGCTACAATTTGGTTGTAATTCACAGCTGTGTAACTGTTAGTGTTCTTTTAAAGTCTGGGCTTCGTTATTAGTGGCATTTTGTATTGTTGGCTGTATTATATCAATTGGGACAGTGTTATTGGTTGTCACAGATGTATATGATTTTTCTGATGATGTTGTTCTACTTTGTTCTCTTTCTTTCTTCGGTCTCTTGGTTGGACTGTTATTATTTAATTTGTAATGTTTCTTTCAACATTTTTCAATTAAAACAAGAGACGCAGTTGCGTCATGTTCCTGATTAGAAGGAGTAAAGACATATGGACGCACATTTTTTGTAGAAATATTGATATTTTGGAATTTAATACAGGGAATTTTTTGTAAAGATGTATCAAATATTATTTTATTTTCTTGGTTCCCATAGATTTATTTGCACTTTATAGTACCGGCAACTCTTCACTAAGCTGCCAGTAAAGTAAATTACTAAATCACACAAGAGTCAAATGAAATAGAGTAGAATACCCAGGGGACCAATAATATTGCCAGCAACAAAGCTAACATTGTACCATTGTAGCTATATTTGTAGAAAAAAGAATGTAGCATGATAAGTGAAGAAAAACACGTTCTAGAATGCATAAGCAAAAAAAAGAGCAGATATTTAGTATGTATGATACAACTAGAACAGAAAACTGTGATGCTTAAATTAATTTAATTTGTCTTTCATGACTTAACTAAATAATATTAAGAAGAAGTTATAGTCCCAATATGAACAAGAAAGTTTTATCTTTGTATTTCCCTGTGTCCATAGAAACCAATCTTTTAAAAATTTATAGAAACTAGCTTCCAAATTACAAAATTGATAAATCCATATTGCTAGTGCTTTTAGACAGCTGTGATAAATCCAAGCATATAACAATTACACATAAGAAAATAACTACCATAAAGATATCTAATATTCAAATTCATTGTTTACAAAATGAAAAAACAATATCATTTGAATTCTAAATTAATTGACAGTCCAAGTATTGAAAGAAGTATAATAATATTAAAATACAAGAATACACAGCTGTATGAAAGCAGCAAAAAAGAAAACCAAAGGCTTATAGCAACTACTGGACACCTACAAAACCTCAAAACTGCTGCAACAAAACAGGGTGTCCAGCACCATCAAACACATACGTGAAAGTGATTTTTTTTTTCCCATCGAATGAAAAAAGATTCAAAGTGTTGGTTGTTACTGAATTAAGAATGGATTCAACAAGGCTTATAACTGAAACACATTGCAACATGCTATTAAGCTTCAACCCACGTAGATGGTGACAAAACTCAGTTTCAATAGAGAGCTGAAGAAAACAGAGCATAGATAGAATTATTATTGACAGATGTTCAGAATGGTAATTTATGTTATGAATGTGTAATTTTTATAAAATTTGAATATATAAATGTAGTGAAGTTTGGAATGCAATGTTATCAAACATAGATAATTGAGATAATTTTTTGAATAAGTACACATGATATAAGTTGACATAGTAAACTTAGGAAATAAATATTTATAGAGTTTGCTTATAGTCATAAGGTTCATAGACAATTAAACTTTAAAGAAAGAAATGTCCTTGTAGTATTTTACATGTAGTATTCTAAATTAAAATTATAGGAAACTTTTATAGGTGTTGTGCAGTCTGAAGAAGTGCTTATAGCGTCCCTTTTCCAAGCAGATATGTTGCCTGCAAGAAGTAAGTGCGGGTTTCAGAAATTGAAAATTGTTATATAGCACAATATTGAATTGCATAGACGTAAATATTAAAGGCAAAAAGTTTACGTACCTGTAATGATTTTGTTTACTATTCATGAAGATTGCTAGCATTGATGATGATGTTGTTATGGTTCAACGTGAAGCTCCCCCTTGCCGAGAAATCTCGTAACATGAAGATGATGTTTGATTTGTCATCAATGTAGTCTTCATAGGTGGTGTTATGCAATTCAGGTAGTAACATTTGGACAATGGATTTATCGGCAAAGCAATGTATTATTTGTTTGTTTTCAGGTATAAGAATTGTTTTTAGAAAAGGGGAGAATATATAGTTCACATCATCATTACATCTTGCACAAAAGGCAACCTGGTCTTCTAGTGTTCCATAATTTTCAAACTTGAAGTTGCAGTTGGCACAAAATGCATGGAAGGGGTTGGACAATGGGTTGGCAACTTTTAAAATTCCTTGTATCTGAAACATATATGGAAACAGTATTGTTATGTAGGGGAGAAAATTTAATAATATTTTTTGAAAGTAACAAATTTGAAATGATTACCTAAAATGTTGATTGGATGAGTTTTTGTAGCCTTTCCATTGTTCTTTTGTTGTGTAGTTTGCAAATATATGTTGCTTTGCCGGTTATGAATTTGTTGTCTGGGTCTTTTTGTCTTACAATATTTTTGAATAACATTGGTGGAAACTTGTCTTCTCGCACCAGGTTTTCCATTTCTAAGAACTGTTGTGTGAAACTGTCGTGTAACTGTAACTGTTTGTTAAATGCGAGTAAATTAGATTTAATATATGGATTGTAATGATAACAAGAAGAAAGCAATGAATTTAAAGTTGTTGAGGAGAAGTGAATGAAGCATCTATGTACCTGTGCTTTGTCCATGTCAGAATGACCATCTTTGATGTCAAGTAGAAAGTGTGATGTTGTTCTTTTTGTAGAGAGAACTATTGCAGCAACTGTTCCAATTGGATAGTTATTTGTTGTTGTAAGTAACTGTTGAATTGTCATGTCTGGTATGAACTTATATTCTTCACATAGGCGGGGTATGACCTCAACTATGCTTGTTTCTTGCAAAATGATAATGCAGTCACAGTCACCACGATCATAATCTGTTTTGTGTGCAAGTTGGAAATTTGATATACGGATTGCAGAGCCAGGAATGATTTTGTCTTCATGTTGTTTGATAAGATGGCCAGTAGCATTAAGAGTTATTGTCATTTCAGCTTTATCATCTGTCAAATCTGCACGGAGCAATTCACGTGATTGGTTGGCTTTGTCCAGGTTGGATTTGTACACTACAATTACATCACCTTCAAAAATGTTTCCAGCTTTTCGTGCATTTAGATCCTCAATGGATATGGAATGGGGGCTTCCAATTTTTGATATGTACAAAATATAATAGAAAAGCTTGAGCATTGGAAAAGTGAATTAGCAGATTGGAAATTTAATCTTGTGTCTTGACTACCTTTTGGGTGTTTCTGGTTGTGCTGTTGCTTGTTTCTTGCTTGTTCTCTTGCTACTTTCCATTGTTTTCCTGCAATAATAATCCCTGGTGTTAGATTGACTACAATGAAATTCTAGTAATTTATGTTAAATATCATGTAGGGTATTATGTTTGAACAATTAGAGAAGTAATTGGTTTTCACTGCAAAGACCCAAATAATTATTTGGTTTTTGTATAGATGCATTAGTATATTTGTTAAAAATGATGAAATAAGCATACAATTTTGAAACAAGAATTTGGGTTAAGATAGGTAGCATAATAGAAATAATCATAGTAATGTAGAAATGTTGTAGAAGAGGACCAATATTTTAATGTGGTTAGTGAGAATGTCAAGTATAGTAATTTTGTTGATTAGGATTAAAATTTATGAATGTGGCAAGATGATCAGTCCAGTATGCTTCCAATTTGTAGGTGGAAGATGCATGTGTGTGTGAATTACACCATACATGGTCAATTAGTGGTTTGTTTATACTGTGCGTATCATTTAATATGAATTTTATTTGTTTCTTTTCCATATGATTAGACAGTATTTTTTTCTTTTTTGTTTCTATATTCATGTCTATATTGAAGTCTCCTATAATATAAAAGATGTTTTGTGTGTTTATATGTGTAAGTATTGTATCGATCATTGTTAAGAGTTCTGAGATTGGAGTATTGGGTCTTGCATAGATGTTACAGACATTCAACTCAGCGTTAGTTTGAGTTATTGCTATTGTGATGGATTCAATGTTTGGTGTTGTATGTTGTGTTGTTTTAGATATAATAAATTTTCTTTTAGCTAAAGTCAAAATGCGATGTATGTTTAATAGACCAAAGGAATTGAAATCTTGAAACATATTGTTAGTTTCAGATGGATGCATGTGTGTTTCTTGCAAACATAAGATATCAAATGCCATTATGTCATGGTCATTTAGAATGTCATTTATATGTGCACGTAAGGAACGTGTGTTCAATGTGCACATACAAATTTGTGGGATGTTATTATGAGGTTTGTTTTCATTTTCAAATATCCATTGGGCATTTGTTTCAAGGCGTTGCATTTCGAGGACTACTTTTTTCTTGACTTTGAAATTTTTTACATTTAGAGGTTTGAGCAAGAATAATGATTGGATGGATTTTGTTCGTGATAGTGCTGTGTAGGTTATTCCATGTTGTGTAATCCCACTTGGATCAAATGCCATACCATCCATTGTAAGTCCTTGGGATCGATGTATAGTTCTTGCACAAGCTAATTGTATTGGAAATTGTTTTCTAATTGTAATTCTTTTTTTAATGATTGATGTGTGGATGGGCCTAGAAATGCGAAGTATGGGTACCCAATCTTTCTTAATGTTTTCTGTATAATAGTATGCCATTTTTTTGATTTGTTGTTGCCCAATTTTTGTGTCATTAAATTTGATCCAAACTATATCCAAGTCATTGTGTTTTGTATATGCTTTGAAGATTCCATCTGAACCATTGACTAGACCATCCTGTGTATTGTAGTTTCCAGCATATATTTCTACAAGTATATTTGGTTTGACACATATTTGAGTTGGTAGAGTAGCTCTAAGATTGTATGACCTTATTGCATCATAGTTATCCTCATGTTCATCCTTTGCATCTAATAGAATGATATCTCCAGGAATCATTGATAGCATTTTGTTATTGTGTTCGTCAACATCTTTTCTTCTATAGAAGAGAAAAGGGAATGTTGGGTCCATTGGTGGTAGACGTAAGCAATGGTGATTAAGATAATGCAAATCATCATTTGTTTGTGATCCAACACGAATTCTATTAAGAATCACTATGAATTTCTCATCTCTTTGTCGCATGGTAGAGATCAAAGAATAACACTTTATACTGTCACTCTATAAATTATAAGGCATTAGTTCAGAGATTGTTGGTTTATTTTCAAAAACATTAGAGTCAAGTACAGGTTGCGCTTGGTAAAGATCTCCACAGAAGATTGTATCAAGATTTGCAAAGTATGTAGTTGGCATTTGCATTATATCTCGTAACCGCTTGTCAACATAGCGTAGAAATGTAGAACGCACTAATGAGATTTCATCAATGAGAAGGACACGTAGTTGTTGATAGTGCTTTGACATTGTATCCAATGTTTCAGTATTCAATGGAATGAAATCTGATTTGTTGAAAGGTATGTGGAGTGCTGAGTGTAGTGTTACTCCACCTATGTTGTAAGCTGTTTTTCCCGTATAAGCAGTTAGTAGTCCCTTAGGCTTATCCGGGTCGTTGTCAATAGAATTACTGTAGATGTGTAGGAGTGCTTGGTATATGGCTTTTGTAGTGAAAGTTTTTCCTGTTCCAGCTCCACCAGTCAAGAATAAGTGTAGTGGACGTTTAATATCTTTCATTTTTTTTAATACAATGTCCTTTACAATTCCTTGTTGCTCTTTGTTTAACATTTGTCGTAATTTGTAGTACTCATTGTTTTCCATTATCTGGGGGTGTTGTATAATTTCAATTGTATGGAGACTTTTACTATTTAAGTTGATGTGGTTAGTAGTTTGGAAATCTACTTGTATGTCATAGTCCTCTTGAGTTTTTTTATTGTGTTCAACATAATTGTCATTGACATTGTTTTCATCTTGAGCATTTAGTTCTTGTATAGCTTTGTCGATGTCACCCCATGCGGAGTGAACATTGTAATTGAACTTTGCACGGTTAAGCTGAATTGTTTTCTCATGATGTATGTAAGCATTTTGCCATGAATTGAAATTATGTTTCAATGTATTCTCATGCATTGTAAAGGGGACATAAAGTAGTAATTGCTCTCTACAATGATTTTCTAGGTCAACATGCTTATTGAAATTGATAAAGCGTATAACATTTGATTTTGTCTTTGGTTCGATTCTATTGCCATTCTTGTTGTAATTTCCAACAAATTCTGCAAGGCATATGCCCAAAATATGTAGGGGTCGTTTTACATAGTAGTCTATTAAAGATTTACAAATTACATTTTCTGATTCATCTGGTTCTTTGGCTATATGTTTTCTTGATTTCAAAACAAAAGTGCGATCATTTTCAGGCCTTGTATCAATGAATATACATTTCCTTGAGCTATAATTTAGTGGAAGCGATAAGGCAATGTGAGCAGCTTGTTGTGAAGACATTTGTTGCAAATTAAGTAAAGCATTTCCGAGCCTAGTTATCATCTTTATCGCATCAATATTGTTATTTTGGTGGTCTTTACGTATTCTTTGGAATGCTTGTGTCATTGTTTTGTCAATCTTTGTCATGTAAGAGCTACAATACATTGCTGCTGCATATGCATTGAGAACAAATTGCGCATCTGTATTTGCTTTCCATAATTGTGGTATTTTCTTTGCAAAACTATTGTTCCATATTTGCGATGGTTTCCTTTGTAATAGTAGTGTAGGCCTATGGAGTGTTGATCTTATAGTCATGATATACTTGTCCTCATTGATATCCATTTGATCTAGGAACATTTGAAATGAGAAGGATGTTTCATATGTTTCTTTTTCCAAGGTTGAATAGATATTCTTGGCAGTTGAAATTATATCTTCATTCTTGTCTTCCAGTGGATCGAGTATTATAGTTTTGTTCATTGGGGGCAATGGGAAATTGTATTTGCAGATGGATTTTTTTGTTTTCCTACATTGTTTTGTATGATG
>VDFB02000017.1:82684779-82727329 GCA_007258455.2 Sequoia sempervirens
AAATATTTGTAGTGATTAAAACTATCTGCATAAATCTAAGTTGAGAAAGAGTTAAACATAAATGCATAAATTTGTGTAAAAAGTATAGTGCAAATGGACTTTTTATAAGAGTAAAAAATATTGACTTAAATGATATTTGATCTATATTTTTTTTGGAAGGGAAACATTGCATTTAAAAACTAAAAAGTAGACAACAATATTTTACATTCATTTGCATTCTTAATATTTTAAGACGTGCATATACAGGAATTGTAAACATAAGAAAATAGAAAATTCCCAAAATTAAATTAGAAAACTATCTATAGCAAATAATTCTTTTAAAATCAATTTTTGATTTAGAATTGTAATATGAAATAGAAAGTGATTTCAGTCAAATTATACAGATTTCCAAAGTTATGAAAATTATACGCATTCTTGTATGTCTCTAGAAATTGAAACTCTAAAAAAAGGAAAGCATGGTTGGGAAATTGTGCATAATTTTTGCATTAGATTGCATTAACAACATCATGCTTTTCTCCATATGTTGTACTGTAATCTTCATTCTTTGCACTTCCATTGCAGTCTGTGAATAGATCTCACAGTGGTTGAGTTGTTCTATGGCAATGGAATTAGTAGGTTCCTTCATGAAACAACAACATCCATTGTTAATGTTTTTGTTTATGTTCTTAGTATCCATGTGAGGATGTTGGAGGACATGTTGAAGACTTGATTTGTATTTAGTTGTGTTCATCTTGTTGGAAATGCTATCATATTCAAACAACATTGTAGATTGCTTGACAAAACTCCCAACAGTAGTTGCATCATCTATAGAAATAGTACGAGAGGAAATTAATTAGTAAGAAATAATATCATAAACAATAACACTAAATCTGCATATCAAATGACATAGTCTATTGTTCGGTACTATTATGATTTAGAAGTAATATCATAGAGAATTGATATCTAAAGTTGGTGTTAAGAATCATACCCTTCACATGGTTCATGTAAAAACTGTCATAATTTGTGGCTATCAAGTTGGCAACTTTTCCATTTGCCACTTCATATGTACCACCATTCCGTTGCTTGTCTTCAATAGCAGTAGTGTAATGTAAATTTGGAAAGTATTTGTAGATCACTTCATCCAATAGACCTGTATTTGAGTCAACATAGTTTCTCGCTGCTTCTTTGGCCTTAAAATTTTGTATCATATGTGTTGAATTACTACACATATAACCAAATAGTGGATGGCGCATGAATCTGGAAGTTTCAACAAAATGTTGATTTGCTGTGGCTGTAGAATCCTCTTCGTAAGATGACAACAAAGCATCTGCAAAGGAATTCTGTGGGATTGAAATGATATACTTGGAATTTGTACTTGCCTTAGTTCTTTCCATGCAGCTAGCAACTTTTTCATAAGCATTTGCAACCTCTTCAATTGTATCAAATGTTCGAAGCCATCGACATTTCTTACATCCAGGCTCCCTAATTTTTGCTGCAAAATGACCCCATGGATGTCTTCTTACAACTTTATATTTGTTTTACTTTTTAGAGTAGTTGAATCCCATTTGATTCAATTTAACTTGTTCAATTGGTTGAATTGGTTTTACAAGTTCTTCAGAACTTGATTGACTTGGCACTGTGTCCATTTCTTTTTTGCAATATCTACTTGTACTGGAGAATGTTATCATGACACACTAAGCTTTGATTTCTTATGTCTCCAGTTTCTAATCTATGCAAAGAAGTAGAGGAAGACTACTACATTGCATAGTAGTAGTATAAGAAATTGAGGAGTATGTTTTACTAGGATTAGTAACAATATCAGTAGGCACATTTCAACAAATAGGACAATAGATGGGAATAGCATATTATTGTAATAGAAAGGATCATTCATTGTTTGCTAAGGTACAGTATACAGTATATAAAAAAATTTGGTATAGAGAAACCATCTGTAGGTAGTTTGTGTTTGGTCCAAATTGTGTTCCAAAATAAATGGAACTGTGTCTGTGATATCCTGTAGAAGATTTATCATAGCATATTAAGTAGTGTTTGATTCAAAAAGAAAATATTCAATGAAAGATAAATAATATCTGACAACATTATTTTGGTACAAGATACATCCTAGTTAGTTATTAAGCAATAAAATAACATCATTTGCTCAATGCACTCTAAATGCTTGAAAAGAGACATATAGGTACAAAAAAAAGAGATAAGCCTTTATTTACAAGCATGCTTGAGTTTTTTTACTAGGAACAAATCATGTATTTAGAGAAGCCTGTTCTTATCCCGATTCTAGCCTAGGCATTGCTTTTTTAAAATTTTCAAAGCATTAAGCAATATAAATAAGCTCCCCTTTTCCAGAGTCATCCATTAGCAGTCTTTTGACATACATGGGAGGTTATTTATGTGGCTTATAATCAATCCACTTTTGTTCGCAGTTAATCTCAGAAGGGCAAGAACTTAAAGATGGGGAAAATGTCAAATATGATGAACTAGGTTAGACTGAAATTGCAAGACACAATTTGTACTAGTAATTATAGTCAAAGAAGATGTAGTTTTTGCATTTTAGCTTGATTCTACAGAGGATTGGGAATGGGGCAGGAGTATAATAAACAACATGAATGATTGTGGTGGTTATAACTCATAATTGCTATTGTATAAATTTATATTATGCTTGGAAATTATAAATTAATAATATAGCTAGTAGACAAGCACAATTAGAAATGTATTAGTGTAGCTTTAGGGCCATTAGATAGTGCATTTGCAAGTGGCTTGGTTTGATGTGTTGTATCCTTGTACTCCTGAAGTCACAAGAAAGAAGTGGGCCTTAGTGTATGCCTTCACTAAGATATGTCAATAATTACATAATGCAATTATTGACATCATTCTAAAAAGGTGGAGGACTTTGAAGCAAGAAGTGGCTATTGATGTACATAATGACAGTATGTACATAATGGCAATAGAGCAATGCAGTGGTTGCATAACAATCAATAATGGAATACATGAAATACTAAATCACAAGTATATCCAAATACTAAATTGTAAATTTCATTATGAATCATTTATTAATTTGAAGAAGGAAATACTGACAAAAAACAAACCATAAGTTAGTGGTAATATGTAAAAACAATCTCAACTAAAGATGGACAATCAACAATATATGGTCAATCAGAAATGTTGGATAGCTACTGTCTGTAGGGACAGGCATAACTGCATATTTTTAAGTTATAACTTAAGCTTAATAATTGAGGATCGTAATTTTGTTTTTTAAAGCTTTGATAATATTTTTGCATATTTTTATATTAAAAATAATAATAATACTTTTTATTAATTTATTGATATATGTTGAATAAAGGAGAATTTAAGATCTTGGGATTCTTGAAGCCGTCTCATTGTGTTTTTATTGTCTTTGAGTACTTGTACTGCTTGGAACAATTTGTTTGCTTAAGCTAATCATTCTCTAGGACTGAGGACACAAGCTTAAGATACAGTTGGGCTTCTCATAGCCTTGGTCATATTAACAATAATGCTATTCAGGAGTCGGTGGATATTTGTCAATCATACTTTAAGCTTTATATATTGCATTAATGTTCTATGTTGTTTGGCTTCAATTATCACACGTGTACTATTGAAAACTGTCCCCCAGCTACGTGTTTCATAACCTGCGCTTTTCAAGTCTAAACCCTAAGGAATTCAAGCTTTCTTAACCTTAGGCTCCTCTCCATGGTGTTATTGTTTTGTCTTCAGCTTCTTCTACCTTTATTGCAGTCAACGAGTAGATTTGAAGGCACGAAGATAGTCAATGTCAGGTTCTTTTGGCGATAAGTAAGGCAAAGGAAGCTATCATTTGTGGCGATTACTTTGTTTACATTTTAATGCTGTTCTTTTCAGTAACTGTTTGCAGAGGCAAAAAGCTTACGACAATAATGGGTATGCTTCTATTTTTTTGCCCCTTTCGAACTCCATCTGTTGTTTACTCACTGTTTTGATGCATTTACTGCTTTGAAATGGGTGATTGTTATTTTAATGAGTGAGATAATTTCCATGACAAAGGCTTATTATATGCAACCTTGGCTCGATGGACTCATCTATAATGTGGGTGATTGTTTTATTTGCATAGCATGTGCCTAGAGATTTCGTTTCTAGTTGGGTAACTGTTGCTGTGAAGTTTTCAATAATGCTTTCAAATTGTCGAGTACTGGTTTATTGTTTAGGAAATCTTACAAATAAAGTGAATCATCATACAATTGACACTTGAATATGCGTTTTCCCTACCCTACGTAGCCCATGATCTCAGCTACAAGAGGTGAAAAGTTTATTATAAAGACCCCATAGAGCTTCACTCCCTCTAGCAGAGTGGCCCTCAGAGGATTGTTCTAGGAGGCCCTGATGCTTCATGAATCTGGGTTGTCCTGCTTCTTTTTCTTGCACATTATTGGGGCAATTTGGGTTCAATTGTTTTGGCTGTGAGGCTTGACAGAATTGGTCCTTGGTGACAATATTAGAGTATTAGAGTTGGCGTTTGAATCTGCTAGGAATTTGAATTTGAAGCCCTACTTTGGAAAGCCTATTGCATTCATTAACACTGGGTTTACTTTTTATCTTTTGGCTTATAATTGTCCAAATGTATTAACAGTGGGTTTAATTTTTAATTTTTATGCTCTCTGTAGGGTCCACAAAAGGGAGTTAAGCTTTTAATATCAGGAAAATATGAATCTATAAGATTTTTATGGTTGTTTTGTTTATTAAATGTATGTTATGTGGTTATTCCCTGTTTTTAGGTTGAAATATTTATATTTATGATTTTTTATATTTTTTTATATGGATGAACTCAAAACAAACCCAATCCCATTTTCTTTTGTTGAATCCATGTACTAAATCTGTAAACCTAAATCGAACCTGAATCTGAGCTGGCTACTTAGTGTAAAAGAAATAACTCTGGTTATTTCTAAAACTAGGACCTTAGGATGCTTAAGGGGAAACTGAAGGAATCAGAAAAATGGTAAGAATATGAAAATTGCCAGTAGAGCTTTTAAAAAATAGTTCTTCTGCTTTATTTGGTGAATGATAATTTCTACTTAATTTAGCTTCCTCTGATATAAGACTTGAATGATACATTCATTCTGTCTAATATTTTTGTTGAAATTTCTTTCCAATGAGAAAGGAGAACAGTTCCCATTATAACCTGAGATGAGTGGGTATAATGGTATTCCCTACTGTGATGTTGAATTTTGCTAATATCTTGTTTATTAGTGTGCCCCTTGGTTTGTTTCTTAGCTGGGATTCCTCTACAGTGGACTTCTCTTCTTTGCCAACTAGTCTTCTGACAGGATTATTATGAATTTATTGTGTATCACAGGTTTCTTTTGACAAAATTCTTTTGCCAACTAATTTAACTTACTATGCATGGTATTGCAGGTTGATGCAGGTGCAGATTTAATAATTACACAGTTATTTTATGACATGGACATCTATCTGAAGTTTGTGAATGATTGTCAGGAAATTGGCATTAAGTGCCCCATTGTCCCTGGCATCATGCCTATAAATAATTACAAGGGGTTTGTGCGTATGACAAGATTTTGCAAAACTAAGGTATGCCAACCTTTATTTTTGTATCATTTGGAAAATCCATATAATTAGGAAAGTTGTTTTTTTTTTTCCCTCTAATTCTTGACATGTTATCAACTCGAGTCTTTTAGTGCAGAATTTAGAACTAGAAGTATCTAAACTATTCAAACTAATTAATTAGGGCCTGTAGGTATATCACCTATATGCATACTTAATGTTCAATCACATACCTTGCTTCCCTATCTTTTGAACATGCTAGACTAATCTGTATTACATGCTAATTTTACAGACATTTATAACAAGTACATGAGTATCTCATAATGCTGTCATGGATTCTTAGGGGATTGTATTTTATTTTATGTTGATGTGACACACAAAGGAACACAAGGAATTGATTGTATCAAAGAACGTTCACAATCTCTAGGTGTGGTAATAGAATGTGTATTATTGCAGTCGTATAGCTACAACCATAAGTTGCATGTCACTTTTGTTAACTGACTTGATATTGTATAATACAGTAATACTTGATTGTTATAGACCCTCATTTTATAGAGCTATTCAATCCTTTCATCAACGCTAACATGCACACACACACTTTGGAACTGTTAAACACACACAAGTGGATCAACCATAAATTGCTCATCACTTTTGTTAACTCACACTTGATAGAGTAGACATACTCGATTATTGTATAACCCCATTTTTAAGAACCTTTCAATCCTTTCATTATTGCAATGTGCAAGCACACATATTGGAACTATGGACATTGGTTCCAAGGGAGGGATGCCTCATAAGGTGGCATCCATTGCTGGCCAATGGAACTATATTGGGTCATGTATGTGGTTGGCAGCCTACGACTGACCAAAACTCATACAAGGAATAGTTTTAGAAAGATTTGCAAGCAACTCACATGCCTACCTAATTTCTTACAAGGGACAAACTAACAAAGATTCACTAACACTTTGCCCATTGAATCAAATGCCCTTAACATGAAACTGGCCATTGCTAGCTATTTGACAAATGTGATTTGAAATAGCATCACGAGCATGAAGAATTTGATCTTAAACCAGAATACCTTATGGTCATGGAAAAAAGAATATTTAAAATAAAGTTGCAAGTATCAAGATTTCTCATATTTAATGAGGCATACCGAGTGACCAAATAAGTTTTCATGTTGAGCCTCAACTGAACTTCAATAATAACCCTACGGGAAGTGGAGGCTAGGGTTATTATTCACCAGGTCTAGTCATGCGTAAGACACAGAAAAAGCATGCAAAATAATAATATGCACAATAAAACGGTATACAAGCTTGCCTTTATTTCTTGCCTTCCTAATCAGAATTTTGCTTGATGGTCACATGTACTGTCATTACATTCAGTGCATTCTATAATCCATTGTGCAAAGAAGCTAGTGACACACACCTGATTGGATTTAAGCCATTTAATCTCCCTTAGCATGGTGTTTCCTTCAATTAATGTACTCTTTTGACTCTAATTGTAGTTGGAGTAGTGAGATTCTTAGATTATCTGCATAAGGTTTGTGCAGCTATGAAGCATGTTTGAATTTTCTTCACTTATCATGCTACATTCTTTTTTCTACAAATATAGCTACAATGGTACAATGTTAGCTTTGTTGTTGGCAATATTATTGGTCCCCTGGGTATTCTACTCTATTTCATTTGACTCTTGTGTGATTTAGTAATTTACTTTAGTGGCAGCTTATTGAAGAGTTTCCGGTACTATAAAGTGCAAATAAATCTATGGGAACCAAGTTTTTTTGATGCTCTATTTTGTGCTATATTGATACGATGCTTACATTATTCATGGAACTGCTGCATACACATGTCATCTGCAGAGTGCCGATATTCAGGTAATTTTTATCCAATATATTCACTCAATGCATATGTTCCTTTCTCCAGTATATTGTGTTGCCTGTTCTTATTTGTTTTTGTTTATGTTTTAGCATTTTAGGCTATACTCTATCATCAGTTTTAACTATCTGTCCATGTCTTAATTTTTAAGACTCTGACACAAAATAGAGCTTTGTCTTGGTGAGCTCCTTTCTATTGGCTCTTAGCTTAGCTTTGACAAGGAACTTTTGTATCCTCTGATTGCTTCCTCTTATTTTTTGTCTATTGCTTCTTAAGTTTGGGTCTATCCTCTTATTTTTTCTCTATTCCTTCCTAAGTGTTTTTCTGCATTGTTTTTTTATTTATTAATTTGATTATTAGATGGAGTTTCCTTTTAGCACTCCTGATTTTTGTTCTGGCTTACTGTGTTTTATTCCAATAGTTAATTGGATTCAAGGCTTACATTTGATGGCTCTAAAATCGTATTTAGAGATTTTTCAATAAAATACAATCAAAATTTTTAGAAAATTGTATCAGATGAAATGAGACATTTTGGTTAGACTGTCAAAATTTATATAGAAATATAATGATATATATATTTGATTTATACATAATTTTACTTACACTAAGGTATTCATTATAATTTTATTTATTATATAGTGATATATATAAAGTAAAATACTCCACTTTCCTAGGCCTCTGCTCTTTATATTTGCTCAATTATTAATTCCTTGTGAAATAAAATTTCGCATGGCACTCCATCTAAAGGCTAATAACTGTGACACAATGTCTAATAAAAAATAGAGCCTTGTGTAGAAATAAGTTTCTATGACCTATAGTACATATTGTAAGGTAAAATTTCAAACAACTCTCCCAAAATTAGCAATAGAAAACTAAAAGTAGTGATACATGTTGACTAAATACTGCACTTTTCTAGGCCTCTGCCCTTTTCAAGTTTATATCTCGTAACTTAAAATTTCAAACAACTCACCCAAAATTATCAAGAGAAAACTAAAACTACAAATACATGTTGACTAAATACTGCACTTTTCTAGGCCTCTGCTCTTTTGAAGTTTAAACTCAGCTAAAATAATTCTGAGCATTTGGTAATTGAGCTAAAATCTATAGCTTAATTGGTTATCAAGCTATGTATAGGAAGAAGAGAATGGCAGTCACTAAAAATAATTTTTGACGAAGCATCTTTTGCAAAACAAGAAAACTTTTGTAAAGGAAAAAAGCAAGATAACTATCACCGGTTGCATACTTTTGTAAAGGAGAAAAAGCAACGATAGAAACTGTGGACACTGACCTATTTATCGAAAGAGCACACACTTAGAATCTGTATATTGTATGTCTTTGTATGCCTTCAACTTCCTCAATCTTAACTGCTCCTCCAAACTTGTAAGCCTGCAAAATTGCATGAAAATTCTTACATTGGTAAACATCTAACATAAGAAATGAAAGAAAATAAAACAGAATACAAACTTAAACTAATATTACAGAGAAAGGAATGAAGTCTTACCAATAAAGATATTAGCAACACTTGATTGACGAGGCCCTAGTTCTTGGGTACAATCCAAAAGTTATTGTCTATAATCCACAAGCTCCTGGCATGATCAGTCATCTAACAAAGTTCATTTTCAATATTTGAAAAACAACAGCCATCTAACAAAGTTCATTTCTAACATTTGAAAACAATAGTCATCTAACAAAGTGAAGCTTTGATAGTGCTTTTCTGAGATGTGTGAATAAAGAATATCAAATAAAGTTGTTGAAATATTTTCATAATCAAGCTTGTGGTGAGCAATTCTCCTCCCACATTACGGCATTCAAATTATTGCATGCTCATTACAACTAGCCTACCTAATTCAGAGATGCATACAGTTTGTTGGAAAATTGAAGATAGTTGCTATACCCTCGAAACCAGTTTCTTGATTCCTTGTGTTCATACTTAACTTTTTCCCATTTTTCATTATGATTGGTCAACAATGTGTGCAAATGCAATTCAATTTATGGTCTTCCTTGGAAATTTCTAAGATCATTGTGTCATGTGCTTTTTTTTGACTAACGACTTGTACAAGTTGATCTAGGTTGAAATGAAATAATGATGAGGTTTGAGATTGTCAATGGATGTGGCAAAGAAGGAAAGAGATGAATATGGCTAAGTTATTTAAGGCACAGTTTTCCAATGGTTTGGCCATTCATTATTTCTGCCTAAGGTCTTGAAATTGGTTCAAGTGATGGTCATTTTTTGCCCAAGTCATAATGGCAAAGGTGCTGTGAGTGAGCTAAAGGTCCACTTTGGCTTAAGTGAACAGAAATTCTGCCTAGTAAATAAAATCGGCTTAAGTATAACTCTGGTGCACTTTTCATGTGGCTAAGCCACTCAAAAACTCCATCCAACTCAAAGATTGGTTCAAATATAATGAAGTTTCATCTAGGTGCATTTCAAAACTAACATGACCAGTTAAATACTCTGCTAGCTTTCAAAAGGTGTGGGAAATTCTGTCGGCAATATGAAATTGACATAAGTCAAGAGTTCCTCCACCTAGCTTAAGTCATTTGAAGCTCTACCTTAAGGGAAAATAGCAACATTAATATTTTTTTTTTGCCAGGGAATGACTTTTATGTGGCTCAACCATTATTCTTTTCCACCCAGCATAAACAATGGCTTAAGTCACAATTTTAAGTTGGTTGAATCATAGAACATCTCTGTCAAACATGACAAAGTTGGCCATGGCATAACAAAACTCTGTCTATTTCAAGGTGTTGAGATAAATCACTTAAAAGGTGCACCAAGTATACATTAGTCTACCCAAGTCATAACAAAAGGTGGCACCTCAGTTACTCTAGTTGGCCATTAAAACAAAAAAATGTTTAAACTCTATCCCTGTCACATATTTTTAAAGAAAGACTCATAAAAGTTATTATTTGGTTATTAAGCGTTCTACCCCAACTGTTAAGTTAGATAGGGGTTTTTTCATATTTTTCTTAATGTATTCTAGGTTCTTCTATATTATATATTTGTTATTTTTCATTTATAGGCATTAAAAACATTACATCATTCATTTAGTGCAAGATATATAATATTTGCAGTAAAAAAAAAATTAACAAGTAGGAACAACCAAGATGAAATGCAAAGTACTTCTTAAGAAGGCTTCATAAACAAATCCAAGAAACAGAAGCCAGATAGTGCATAAAAGTTATAGAGTAGGACGAGTAAACTTACTTTTGACATCATCCATTTCATAAGACATGGTGCAGACTTCAAGTCCAACTTGGCCAAGTTCAATTAGCAAGCAAACTAGAAAAATGGAACTGATGTTTGCTCACAACAACTCTCTTAAAATAGGCTGAAATTGAATTATACTCTCGGTGGGAACTAGCATGCCACTATGTACTTGTCTTCTTGGCCTTTAACCTTCCATAAAAAACACTAAGAGATGATATGGCCATAATCTGGGTAATCAAATTAAAATTTCAAGATATAAATAAAGTGCAAGAGACGCAAAATTTGATCACATCAAGTTCTAAGTAGGATTCATCAACCAATAATAAGCAAAAAAATATTTTCAGATCTATGAAAATCTGCATTAAAAATAGCAACAGTAGATAAAAAGTAAATTGGGACATGTCAACTATGCTATGTTTGGACAGCTTTCAAGCGTAAGAGCTCCTATCAACTGCTGAAGCTATAAATTATCACGAGTAAGATAATTAGCACAAGTTAAGACAAATAAAATAATATTTGATACATCTTTACCTGATATGTGCTACACTTTGTATATCAGTTTGTTGAAATTTTTATTGTTTTATTTGCTTTCTGATCCTCTGCAAAAAAAATGAAACATATGTTTAAATTGCAAAATGCACAAGAAAATGTCACCTTGCTTTTTTATTCATTTCAGAATCTAAACTTTTATTTTCCAGTTCAAACAGTTTTGATCTTAAAGAAAGAAGACACCATAAAATTGCAGACAAGGAATCACATGCAAAACACATCAAGATTAGACCAATGCTTTTAAGAGCTTTCAGAATGAAGAAGATTAGACCTGGTACTATCAGAATGTTCGTTAGTGCTCTCCAGTGCTTTGAGAATGTTCTTTAGTGCTCTCCAGTGCTTTTAGAATGTTCTTTAGTGCTCTTAAGTGCGATCAGAATGTTTTCCTGTGCTCTTCAGTGCTTTGAGAGTGCTCTTCAGTGCTTTCAGAATGACATTCAGTGTTTCAACAATGTCGTCCAGCATTTTCAAATTGTAGTCTTCAATTCAATTATTGTCTGACAGAAGCTGTAATATTTATTTCATTCCATCATTCACATTCAATTATTTCATTCCATCATTCAATGAATATGATATAAGATTTTCGTAGATTTTTATACATAGTCAAAGATTTGGTGGCCTCCGTGTCTTTTCTGATCCAAATTTTTAATGCACTTACTCTCTGTTTGTCTGCCAGTCAATGCTAAAATAAATGCGTGTACATTCAATTTCGAAGTTGTCTCCATAATATTTAATGTCAATAGTAACATTTTACTGTTTGCATTTACTGTCACCAGGATGGAGCTTTATTATAGCATACGAAACAGTCATGTCAACTTTATTTTGTATAACCTACAAAACAGCATTTCGTTGATTTAATAACAAATATAATGCATTAAAAATAAATTTCTTTGATTTTTGCAGCCATGTCAGGTTTATTATAGCATACGAAATAGCCATGTGTACAGAATGTCAGCATTATTTACTGTCAACAGTATTGCCAACTTTATTATAGCGTAAGAAACATCAACCATAATTATTAAAAAAATAGTAGCTTACGAAATAGCCATGTCTATTATTTACTGTCAACAGTATGTCAGCTTTTAATAGCATACGAAACAGAAACCATAATAAAAAAATAATAATGCTTTTGTAGTCAAAAGAATATAATGCATGAAAAATATTTTTTTTTCATTTTTGCACTGACTGTTGCACAAAACTAACCAATAGAAAAAAAGATAAAGCATATTATTATTATTCGAAAAATAGAGAATTCAATGTAGACTTCATAGAATTGGTGGTCAACTTTTAAATTCAAAATTTGCATTGGTCGAACTGTCAATGTCAAAGAAAAAAATTGTATTGAATGGATGGATAAGTTTTCTGCCTACGGCAGGAACTAATAAAAAAAGAAAAAGAAAGGAGTATAATCTAATTTAATAATTCTGATAAATTCTCTAAGGAAGATTAGGAGATTCCTTTGTCATGGATTTGGAAATACATGAGGATGCATGGATAGATTTTGAAGTTTTTATATAGAATCTCTATTGTAATAATTTTAATATATTAAAATAAATATGATTGTGGGAATATATAATGTTGAGACCATTCATATTTCAATATAGCTGATTATGAGAGTCAAATTTTCATTTTTTTTTATGGGAGGATCAAATGTATTATTAGCGTCCTACTCATCCAAGGCTTGGTATGAAAAGTGTTATCAGTAAATAAAATAAACAATGTGGATGTGTAGGAAGTCTTCTATAATAGAGGTTGTAACATAGTTCGAAAATTGTTGGTGCTCATGAAGGGTCTTTTATTTTATACTCACTTTGAACTTGATGCATGCACTTACATACAACACAATTATGTAAAAATTATGTAAAATTTCTACATCTTAGTCATAAAACTTGCAATTAAGAAATCTATTATATTCAATTCTAATGGTCATCGATTTTGAGAACTAAGTATTGTCTTATCTTAGAGCATAATTTACCGACTAAGAAAATATTATGCTACTAGTACATGATTCATATTGGAAAGAAATTTCTAAGAACCTTGAAAAATAAATGTTGTAGAGGGGATTATTGATTGTTCTATTGAGTTTGAATTTTATGAGAATTATATTTATGAACAATAAAACTATGTTTTGTTTTACTCTATTATCATAAATCTTTTGGATTGTTGGATCTTATTCATCTTGATGTACTTGATCATGTACATGTTTCTTCTTTGCCAAAAATCTAATATAATGTATTATTTATTGATGATTATTCTAGGGGGAAATATTTATATTATCTCTAAATTATATCTAATGTCTTTAGTTGATTTACGAAGTTTCAAGCTCTTTTGGATAGCTATATTGGGAGAAATACTATCATGTTAAGACTTGAAAATGGTGGTACATATTAATATTTAGAGATTGATAAATTCTACAAGAAAAATGATGTAGAAAAGAATAAGTTAACTCCACACATCCCTCAATAGAAAGGAATTGTAAAACACATGAATTGGTATGTGTAGGATCATGATGGGCCAAAAAGTGATGATATGATGGGTATGTGTAGGGTATGTGGCTGACGACTTTTTTTTACCCAAAATTGATGAAACAAAAAGGGTTTTTAAAGGAGATTCTTAATTTTCCACCAATATAAATTATGCTTTACTTTGAATTTAATAAATAATTATTATTCATTTTCTATTTGAATCACAGCTAAAGTCCTAATTGATAGGTTGATTGAAAAACATCTATATCTTTCAAACTGTATCATATTTTTTGAATCTAAAAATGTGTCACATTCTATGCTTCAAATACTATGGGATTCAAAAAAAAATTTCATGAAGTTTTGACCAAGTTAAGGTGGTCAAACATACAAATTTTATATTTTTAAAAGTTGTAATAAAATTCATAATTAATTATTTACAAAAGAAAAAATTACAAAAAATATGCATCACATCAGGACATGAGTCCCCTACTTATATCTAAAATCTTATAAAAATAATTATCATTTTATTATGGTTAGGGTGGTCAAATAGACACCTACTTCTTATTTTTTCCTTGAAGTTTAAGGGTTACTGCATTGAAAATTCAAATTTTTACCAAATACATTTAAAAAAAAAAGCCTAGTAGTTTAGAAACTACATTCAATTTGGTACAGATTCTATTCTTACATATTTTTGAAATAATATAGATAACTTATTCAAATTTTTACGTCAAGTTGCCTAACTTTGATTTTTCTAAAATTTTCACCACTTAAGGGCTTGTTTTTTCCATGATGATCTTGTAGATACCTGAATATGACATTCATGAAGACAACTATG
Organism: Sequoia sempervirens; assembly: GCA_007258455.2. Lineage (NCBI taxonomy): Eukaryota > Viridiplantae > Streptophyta > Pinopsida > Cupressales > Cupressaceae > Sequoia > Sequoia sempervirens. The sequence goes on from VDFB02000017.1 coordinate 82,699,255, forward strand.
ACTATGTCTAATGTGTCTAATTACAAGTTTTTGGTAAAACTTATTGCTACTACATGTTACCTCATCAATAAATCTCTTAAATTAGTGCTTATGGAAAAAATTATTGTACATGTGATAGGAAAAAGTTTCATTCCTTTAACATCTATGTGTATTCAGTTGTGAGATATTTTTTCACATGCTTAAGGAGAAGTAGATAAATTTAGATACTAAGGATAGGAAATATATCTTAATTGGCTATGGTGTTGGTGTCAAATGGTATAAGATTTAGAATCATATGACCAAAAAAATTCTTAACAGTAAGAATTTGTGTTTATAGAGGTCAATCCTTCTAATATGGTTGAGCATCTCATAGAGGATGAGAAATGAATTGTGAATTTTTTTCTAAATATCGATAAGACTACAATAGATGTTTTTGATTGGATGAAAAACATGTTTTGAATGGACCCAAAACCATTTACAACAGGTTTTGAATGGACCTGAAACCATAACCTAGTTTTAAGGGGACCCAAAACCCATAAAAAGAAGAACAAGCTACCCTAAAGATAGATTCAAAGTCAACCAACAATGCAACAAGGAAGCAGCAAGCCAGCAACCAACCAAAAGCCAGTGGGCAACCCAGAAAAGAAGCAAGATATTGCATGAATCTTGAACTCTTTGGTTTTTAAGGGACCAACAACCCACTACAAAGCCTACAATAGATGTTAAAACAAAGGTTCAAGTTGTAATAAATGAGGATGATAATATAAATATATTAGAGATTTTGGAAGAAGGGGAATCTCAACCTCAACTTTTAATAGAATCCACTTACTAGAGAAGGAAGCAAGAATGATATAGCATCCTTGATTTTATATGTATATTTGACTTATTGAATAACACTAATTAATCTAGAATAGTTTTGATTAGATAAAGAGGGAAGGGACAAAACCCATATTATAGAAAAATTATTAAAGCAAAAGGGAGGAGTCAAACAAGAAATGAGACACCAAAAAAATTAAAAATGCTAAAGAGAAAAGACCAGAAAAATAAGAACTCTCAAAGCCTAAGAAACACAACTTGCTACCAAGAAGAGAGTATCAAAACTTAGAAAAGCTTGAGACTAGATCGAGGAACTAGAAATCAAGGTGGTTTGAACCCAAGTTTTGATAGAGGCCTCAAAAGAGCGTAAAGGCTAGAATGTAATGTCCTCCCACTTTCCAATTCAGCTAAAAGTTTCTCAAGAATGAGTTTCCTTTTAACCTTGTGAGGCTCAACTTTGCCTCAATAGATTGGTCCAACAATCTCTTATCATCCAAAGGGATTTGATGACAACCAAGGACCATCTTGACCTCATTCATTCCATTCATTAGATCCTCCTAGAGTTGGGAACCATTATATAGTTCATCTTTTTTATGAAGATCATGGCATGCCATAAGTAAAAAACCCCAATGTTATGGAAGGAGTACTTAGGTGGGTGCATGAAGTTGGGTTACACTTTTGTGGCCAACTTCAAAAAAAGATTGAAAATGACATAACGCGAGCATGTTATAATGTGCTCACATTATTTCATTTTAAAAGTAAAAAAAAAGTGAAAGCTATTCATTTTGTCTCTTCTATTTTTTTGTTTTTCCCGTGGCCAAAAACCCTCATTTTCATGCTTGCGTTCTAGGAGGTGGCGTTCTACAAAATTCATCAACAATAGTTGCTTTTTCCTTTGCAAATATGGTGCCACAATGACGAAGAGGTGTAGGAGGTAAGTATTGTTTTCTATTTGTTTTGAATTTCTTAGTTTCAAGTTTATTTTGTTTGTTTTAGGTTAGATTTGGATTTTTAAAAAAAAAATTGTAAGAGATGCAAATAATCCTACAAATCCTCAAAATACTCAACAAGAAGAATAGGAAAATCCTCCTCAACAAAAACAACCTCCCCCACCAATCACTCAACACCCTCCTGACACTCAACAAAATTTGAGGAGTGAAATTAAGAACAACAAAAAATAAATTGAGGATCTTATCAGTAGGTTGAGTGATCCAAATGCTTCAACCATAGAAAGAATGACACTAGTAAATTTAATGAAAGAGATGTTAAAAAATATAGATTCAATAACCCAACAAATAACGGGATGGCAAGATAGGAGGTAGGCAACTAGGGCATATTATGCAGATAAACTATCATATAAACAAGTAAAAAAATTAAAAATTATTAAAGGTGATTTGTGCTCTTTATTCACTGACCCTAGAACAAATCAAAATCTTAGCCTCAATGTGAAGAGGTTTCCTATTCATTGGTGCCACCACCAAGAGATTAGGAACCGTTTTTATGATAGGTGGTACTTGGACTTTGATCACCCACCGTGCAACAATTGTGAAGTCCTCCAATATTTTCTTAGGAAACTATACAGTGAGTTCGTATTGAACCAAATCCAAAATTATTTTGATATGAGGGAGTTCCAGGGGAGAGGTGGGGGGTCGGCTCAAGATAGGCCTGGTGCACATCCAGATCTTGCATGGCAAGGGAGACAACCTCTTGCTAGGCCGCCTCGCGAGCACATTGTTATGCCTATCATTGCGAAGGATAGTGTTGACGTAGAGACATTGTAGGTGATCAACACTTTGACCCAGAGTGTCATCCACCATACTAGCCCTATTGTACAACATCATCCAGGGGAGTCTTCGGGTGGTGGCATTCAAACCAATGTGTGTCAATCTTGCGAGGTGACTTGTTCATATGACCCCACCGACACTCAGGAGGCTGCTACGTAGGATCTATATGTTACTACATAGGATCTGTATGTTGCTACAGGGATGGAGAGGATGGCTGGCATTTTACATCGTGCATATGGAATTGATAGTCAAGTAAAAGTCAACATGTTCATTGAATTTAATTTATTAAATTTTGATTTTGAAATGCAAGATTAACTAATTTAGTTTTATTATTTTAATAAAATTGTAGGGTCACAGTGTTGAGACTGGATACACTGGTCCTCCACCTACTTATTTTTGCAGTACACCTATCAATGGGGTATGTAACTAGTAAACAATTATAAATTTATTACATGTTAATAGCATTATTTTATGAATGGTATATTAATACATGTGATTTTGGATGTTGAACAAGCTAATATTGGTGGTTTCAAGCAAACAACTCCTAGTGCCAATGGATTCACTCAAATGTACATGGAGGTAATAGAATAAAGAGAACTTAACTAATGAATTCTACTTAATAGATTTGTGTAGTTTATATTCATATTGTTGGTTATGTTGCATTACACATCATTCAAACTCAAAGCATTACTTCAAATTCCATAACTAATAACTAGATGTTGATAGATGACAAAATTTCAAGTACAATATAGTTGTTTAGAAAGTCAACATAAGCAACACGATGCAATTACTTCACATGGAGGCATGTGCTTCCAAAGGTTCACCAGCATGACAAACTATGGATGCTTGGAAAAAATCTATGAAACCATAATAGTAAGCAATAGCATAGACAAGGCAGTTAGTGATGCAGAGCATCATATCAAAACACTCAATCATCAAGGTACATCTGATGTAGAGCATCCAACAAACACCATCAACATCATTTCTTCAAGGGATTTCAATCCCAAATAGAATTAGGAGAATATCAAATATAATTTCATCATAAATCTACTTTTCATTCAACCAAAATCCACTCAAATTCTCTTAGCCATTCCATAGGCCATCATTCATCATTCCACTAATCGGTATTCCAATTGACTCATTCAAAGCAAAAACCATATTAAAGAAAACTTTGACTTAATCAATTAAATTCACATCATTCTCAACCACCATAAAAACAACGTAAACCTGATTATTGACACTTGAACAATTCATCCTTTCATTTATTCACCAAGGCAACAAATCAACTAAACCATACCTCACTATTATTAGTCCATTATCAAGCACTGTACTCACCATATTTTGACTGCAATAGTCTATTTACAGGTTACAAACTCCTACTACAATAGAATCTTGATTATCATCTTGTGGTTAATCACCAATTTGCTCAAAAGGCTTCATAATACTCACCCATCCAACCATCAAAGTCACCAAACCTGTTTTATACACCTTAACCAAATTTAGTAACATCAATCATATCATTAGTTTGATAGTAACCAAGCACTCAATATCATCGTTTCCATTGTTTAAACAAACATCTTTGTTTTGATCAGACAATATCATAATCCTCTAGTAGGTCTATCAACCATTAAATCAGGTAGTTACATTCCTATCTCAAAGCTTATTAAAAAACTAAATGCACATTTAGAAATGCTTTCCAACATATCAAATTTCTTAGATGTTTGACATAAATAAAATCATCAGATTTCAAACTGTCCTTTGAAGAAAGTGTGAGCACCTATTAATCTGCAAACACTAAAACCTCAAGCATGGGTTAGTAGCCTACAAATTCATCAAAATGCTCCTATGAAATAATGCAAAATGCTTCCTAAACATGATAACAAAACAAACTAAAATGAAAGCATGAAAGAGACATAATGCACACCTATTCCATAGTGGATTGGTGTCACTTTGTTGTGAAAAGTGACCCTTTCCCAACCGTTGACAAGATCAAATTCTACAAATGCAATGGTGATGGAGTAAGAAGAGCAAAATTAGTTCTCAATCCAAGAGAGTAACTTTGCATAAGATTTCAAGATGAGTTGATGAATACTGAGGCCCTTCATTTATAGAATATTTTGATGAGAGAATGGCCAAATGGATGAATGTGGGACTAAAATCAAACCAATGAAAATAGGCCACTTTTCAACTTGCCATAGGTTGAGGGATGTGCAAGTTTTGGCCAATGTGCCCAAGAGAGGGAGATTCAAATTCGAATTTGTGAAATAAATGTTGAGAGGGGGACATGAAAATGAGAAGTTAATGCAATGTTGGAAGGGACAAGTCAACTTGTCTTCATTTTCAAACTTGAGGGAATATTCTATTTTTATGCCAAGTTAATGGAAAATAAAGATTTTAATCAATCAATAAATTGATTTACTTGTGCAAGTGGGAAAAGCTAGAGGATGTGATGGGTGGTTAGGTTAGGCTAATTAGGATTAGATTAGCTTAAATGATGCTTAGGTGAGTTTGACCTTTTTGACTTAAATATTTGATTTATTTAAATTTGAAAAGGATGGAATATGTATTTGGATATTTAATTAAATAAAGTTTGGTTTATTTAATTAAAAGGTTGATGTTTGATTTATTTAATTTAAATGAACAACCTTAGGAATGAACTTAATGAGTTTAATTTACCTGATGAATGGATGAAGGTGAACTTGATTAATTTAATGAGTGGATGAATGTGAAACCTAGTTTACTTGATGAATAAACCTAATTAAATGCATGATGTTAATTTTGCATGTCTACAGAAAGGCTAGTAGATTAGGCCTTTTTTACAAAGGAGACCCCTTCAAAACCATTCCAAATCACTCAAAACCTCAAAAAAATCTTCAATCATGTCTTATAACTCAATATTTCACCATTAATAGGGATTGAAAACCATGAAAATGTTCTAATCCAGTAAACCCTCGTTTATAGGGTGTAAAAGCACAAATCAAGGAGGGTTTTGTGAAAAATACTCTTGCAAACCTCTATTTCTCTGGACACCACCTAGAACATTATTTTTTATGTCTTCTAAGACCTTCTACATCATTTCCAAGCCTCTGCAAGATTTATTTATTCATGAACCATGACTATAGCATCACTTTCTATAGGAAAATCCTCTATTTTTCAGGGTAACAGTAACTCCACCATGGTATTATTGCTTTTCCCTACACTTACAATCATCAAAACATGCAAAACATCCTAAAATTAACCTACTCCACCAATTTACTTGACCTACATTGGTGGAGTAGTGAAGAAAAACCCTATTGGATTCTCAAACTTGCTTCTAAAAGGACTCTGTCGGGCACTGAAAACTGCCTCTTATTCTTTTGTTTTCTAAAACTAACCAAGTCCAACTCTTGAAATTGGAAACTAACTCCTCTTTACATTTATTCACACTATGATTTAACTTTGGGTGTTCCTAAACTACCAACACAAGAAAACAAAATAATGGAGTAATGCTACAAACTCAGAAACAAGGAATTTTTATTTCAAAATCTAGTTACAAGAACACAAACTTCTGCTTTTTCTCACCTTTACATGCCTTCTAAAGATATATCCTTTTCCATAACTATCTTTCCATCAGTTGAAACTACCCCTTTTAACCCCTAATATGCCTGATTTCCTTCTTTTTGTCAATTTAACAACTTTTAACAATATTACATTATTGCATTGTTTGCATTTTCCAACTTTGACCACCTAGAACTTACCCATAACCTTAAATACATTCAAATAAGACCTCATATGACCTTGAACATGCTTTAAATAATTTTTCCATGAAATTTTGTGATTGACTTAGTACAAATTTGAACACTCATCCCTTTTGCAAAATTGAAAAGTATTTGATGACCTAGGTGCTCCTATACCAAAATCTAACCCAATTGAATTAGGAGAAGATAAAATTGAATAAGAAACTAAAATTTCTTTCTCTTTTCATCAAAAATCACATTTTTTCATTTGAAAACCACAAGGCAACAAAAAGCCAACTCATTTCAATAATTCTTATCATCCTCAAGCTTCAAACATCTTATTTATCAACAAAAATGATTGATCCATGTAGAAGAAACCTAATTAGAGTCACTAAACAATCCACTCTTTCATCATTCACCAAGGCACCCTTCCACTCAATTTTATTTACCTAGGAAAAAAAAACAAAAACCAATCTTTCATGTTACAACCTATATCCATCAAATCCTAACACACCTTTGTCATCATCAATTTATTTGAATTCAAAGCAAAAACCTGATAAAGAGCTCTGAATCTTTCAATTCCTTAAACAACTCACCAAATTTTCACTTTTACCAACTACTTTCTCAAGACCAAGATACTACAATCAAAATTTTACACCTCAATCATTTCATCTAACTTCCAAGACATTACTCACATCATGTTTATTGACTAAGCTTATTCTATGCACAAATCAAGCCCTACAAAGGAGGGTTTATTGCATAAGGTACTTGCAAACCTTAAATACTCCTCCCACCACCACAAACACCATGGAAATAGCCTACATAATATTTAGAAATGACGCAGAGTGGTAGGGAAGGAAAATTCACAATCATAAATGGAAAATTCACTCCACTGAATGCTTCTCTCAAATACTGTTATGAGGAGTCCTAAAATCCACTATTCTTTAAGAGATCAACCCCACACACCTACGGTTCACAACTTAGACCACTCACAAAGCTTGAAATTTTTTGGATCATGTCTCATTAATTCAAAACAAGGTTTAACAACCCTCTAGAATTTAGGTTACAACAAACACCCATCACTATGGTGACTTAGACCTCACTCTCTCTTAAGGCTTGTAGCCCTTGCCCGGTAGAATAGTCAAAATAAAAAACACAAGGAAGAAAGTTAAGAAACCAAACCTATGGATTTAGACCCCTAAGATGGACCACTACAAGGTTCCAAAACCCTTCCTCTTGACTATCAAAACATCACTCACAATGGCCCCTTCTACCGCTGCTCCAAAAGGCCTAATTCACAGACCTACACCTAGGTCTTGACTATCTAGGCTCCCCCCTTCAATACAAAGCCAAAATTTAGACTCATATAGGTTCTCCACACCTGTTTCCACCATTTCTAAATGCCTCTTAAATAGATTGTTCAAAATGAAGCAAAAACTCATTGTTTTTGCTTGTCAATTATGCTTGCCACATAGACATGTCAAGCCAAAATTCATGCAGAACTTCCAACAATGATCCTGCCATTCTCCAAAAGATTGCGGACATGATATTAAAACCTTATATCTTCCATCCTGCCAAGATTTAGCAATTTTACAATGTGGGAATGGAAGAAATATACATTTTTCACCCAAAACCCTAATTTTAAGGGTTTTTAGACCACCTGATAGAGAAATTGGAATATCTCCCTTGAAACTCAATGAAATCTCACCACTCCAATGCCAAAGGAAATCTTATTCAATTAACTATCCAACCATTATGGGCTTGGAGCATGAAAGTTAACATATAGTCCGTACCAAGTACGAGATCAACAAATTCTCTAGAAAAACACAGGAAAAGCAACAAAATTCTTATTGCAATTTCTTCAAAACATCAACATCAACCTTTCCTCAACCAAGAGAGGAATATTTGAAGTCCTACAAACTCCCTCAAACTTCTTCCAATTTTCTTTTGAAAAGAGAGACAATGGAAAACAACTAGTCTCATGCTTTGACTTCTAATTGCCTAGTTAAGGAGATGTGAGCAACTTCTACCAGCTCGACCACAAAGAGCCTTCCAAAATGTGGAAAAGGAAATTAAAACCTTGTCAAATAGTAAGGTGAATCCCCTCAGGTGTCTAGATACAACAAGGCATCCTTTTTCCTTATTTTACCAAGATGCACTAGACTTACAAAGGAGGATGGAGACCTTGTTGTACAAAGAAGTTGGTCACCAAGACCAAAAACTCAACCAAAAGCCTAGAAGACCTACTACAAAGAATTGAAATGGTCTATAAGACTTTATTCCATCCATAAACCTAGAAACAAAACATGACAAATCATTCTAGGTCCCTTAGACCCATGGGTGCTCCTACACCATACTCCCAAGCAAGAAAAAGATCTCAAGTCCTCTTTGAGATCAGGTCTTCTACAGTAGTTCCATGTTGTTTAATATCATTTTATAACATCCATGTTGCATCCTCTTTAGGTAGACCTTACCGTTTGACTAGGTATTCCTTGTAAACCTTCCTTCTAGTCTTCTTTGTCTCCTTGGTGTCTAGGATACATTCAAGAGTCATACGTTGGATAGGGGATAGTTCCATCACCCAATCTTCATCCTCCATTATTTTTGTAATTGCTCCATCACCTAAATTCATAGAATCTTTGAAAGCATAAAAGTCATAAATGTTGAAGATAGGAGAGATTGCCACCCTAGGAGGTAGCTCTATTTCATAAGCATTTTGGCCAAACTTGTGGACCACCTTGCAAGGTCCTATCTTCTTCATCATGAGTTTGGTATACTTTCCTTTTGGAAGTCTCTCCTTCTTCAAGTGTGCCATCACCAAGTCTCCAACCTTGAATTAGAAATTCCTCTTCTTTAAATATGCCTTTTCCTTATACTTCTCAACATTCTTTTGAAGGGTTTCCTTCACTTGTTGATGAATATCCCTAATTGTAATAGCAAAGTCCTTACCTTGAGCATTTCTCTTAGAAACTCCTTTTATATCTCTTAGTTCATAGACCCCTCTAGGGTGCATGCCATAGACTACTTCAAAAGGGCTTCTAGCAATGCTCCTATTCATGGAGTCATTATATGCAAATTTAGCTTGAGGTAAAATCATATCCCAAGCTTGTCCATGCTCCTTGGTAAGGAATGTTAAGAGGTTTCCCAATGATCTATTCACCACTTCAGTTTGTCCATTTATTTGTGGATGGTATGATGAACTAAAGGACAGATTTTTTCCTTCAGTTTCTTCCATAAGGTCCTCCAAAAGTTACCAATGAATTTAGAATCCCTGTCAGAAATAATGCTTAAAGGAAGTTCATGTATCCTAACAACCTCCTTAAAGAAGAGACCTGCTATATGAGATGCATCATTGGTGCATTTGCAAGAAAGAAAATGTTCCATTTTACTAAATCTATCAACTACCACACAGATACTATCAAAACCTCTTTTGGTTCTAGGAAACCCCAAGACAAAGTCCATACTTACACACTCCCAAGGCCTATTGATAATGGGTAGTGGCTGATAGAATCTTTAATTTTATGAAGTTCCCTTTTCCCTTTGAAATATTGTGCAACCTTCCACATACCTTCTCACATCCACCTGCAAATTTTTCCAATAGTAAAATCTCCTAACTTCTTCCAAGGTCTTGTCAAGGCCAAAGTGACCTCCAAGACTCCCACTATGTTTCTCCTTTATGATATTCTCCCTCATTGAGCATTTACACACACACAATTGGCTTCCTTTGAAGAGAAAACCATTCTACAATAAAAAGTCAAAGAATTCACCGTGAAAAAAATTCAAATGCTGCTCACAAACATTGTATACCTCCTTGAAATTTGAATCTTCATGATACATATCCTTCAATGCTTTAACCCCCATGCTTTGGAGTTGGATCTCTTGTACTACAAGTTCCCTTCTACTGAGAGCATATGCCGCCTTATTTTCTTGGCCCTTCTTATGCTTTATTGTGAAAGTATAGGCTTTCAAAGACTCTACCCACTTCATGTTCCTATGACTGAGTTTGTCTTGTGCATTCAAAAAACTCAAGGCATGATTATCAGTATAAACAATAAAATCTTTAGGTAACAAGTAGTCCCTCCACTTTTTGAGGGCTTGGACCATAGCATACAATTCCAAATCATAGGAAGAATACTTCCTCTTTGCTTCATTTAGCCTCTCACTGAAAAATGCAACCAGTCTGCCTTCTTAGCTCAAAACATCCCTTATTGCTTGATTGCTAGCATCACACTCAATGGTAAAAAAATTATCAAAATTAGGGAGCACAAGTATAGGCTGTTGTGCTACTCTCATTTTTAGATATTCAAACCCTTTATCAGCCTCATTGGTCAAATAAAACTTACCTTTGTTACCTCCTTTGATGGTTTCCAAGATTGGTGCACAAATTTGGCTAAAGTTCTTGATGAAATTTCTATAAAATCTTGAAAGTCCATGGAAAATTCTCACATCTCCTATGGATTTGTGTGTTGGCCAAGTAATAATAGCATCCACCTTTGAAGGATCCATCTTCAAACTTCCCTTGGAGATGACAAAACCAAGGTAGACTAGTTCTTCCTTCATGAATTCACACTTTTCCATGTTGATCAACAACTTCTCCTCTTGTAACCTCCTTAGTACCATGTCAAGGTGCTTCAAATGTTCTTCTTTAGACCTACTAAACACAAGGATTTCATCTAAATAAACTACAACAAAATTTCCAATGAAAGGTCTGAATACCTCATTCATAAGGCATATAAATGTACTAGGGGCATTTGATAACCTAAAGGGCATCACCAACCACTCATAAAGCCCTTCATTAGTCTTAAAAGTTGTCTTCCATTCATCCCCCTCTCTGATCCTTATTTGATGGTACCCACTCTTTAGATCAATCTTGGAAAAGTAAGATGCTCCTGATAGACCATCCATGAATTCCTCCATTCTTGGCATTAGGAACCTATATCTGATTGTGATCCTATTAATGGCTCTTGAGCCAATGAAAATCCTCCAATTCCCATCCTTCCTTGGTGATAGGATAGTAGGAACAACACATGGGCTCAAACTCTTCCTCACTAGCCCTTTATCCATCAACTCTTGCACTTGTCTTGCAATCTCCTCATTTTGAGTAGGTGTCATCTTGTATGAAGCCTTATTGAGCAATGTAGCCCCTGGAATTAGATCAATATGGTGTCTTATATCCCTAATGGGAGGTAGGGAACTAGGTAATTTATTCACTGTTATCTCCTTGTACCTTTCCAACAACTCTTGGACTTCCTTTGGTGCATCTTCCTTCTTCTTTATGGGCAGATCTGCTTCACTTTTTGGCTTCATAATTAGAAAGAATCCTCTTCATCCTCCTTCCTTCAAGGTCTTCATGAACTCCTTCTCATCCACCATCAAAACACTAGGCCCTTCATGCTTTTCCTTGTCTTCTTCTAGGAAAGGTGAAAGGTTGTAAGTCTTCCCATCCTTCACAATGGAGTATGTGTTCTTCTCCCCATCATGCTTGGTCTTCCTATCAAACTGCCAAGGCCTACCAAAAATATATAGTTTAATACTTGTACTCAAAATTTTGTTCATTATATCTCATACATTATAAGTCATGACGTGGATTGCTATTGTAACTTTTTTGTGATTGAATAATTTGTTGTTTTTATTTTCATATTTTGTTGTGGAAACACCTCCAAATGTTACAAAGGGAAATGTATATCAATGTTTCATCCACTATACAATTCTCAATGGCTCTAATAGAGGAGGTATGGTCAAATTACTAAATTTCAATTTATATTCTTTGTTATAGATGTTAGTTCTAGTGAAAATCAAACCATTAATGATTCGTAGTTTAATTCCTATTTGGATGGTTTATACGGGCTTTGTCACCTAAGCATCAACATGCAAATATTTCCATCATGGAGAGTGATCATGAGATGGCCATAAGTGATTATTTTGTTAAATATATCATTTTTTATAATGTAATTTCTATATATTAATGTCTTTACTTCTTATTGTAATAGTTAAAACTTCACCAAGAGCTAAAGCAGTAGGAGGAAGAGTAGGAGCACTCCTTGAGCATAGAAAAATGGTGAGGACTTGTGCCATCATTCACAAAAAAGGGAAAAAATTATTTCCAAAGCATGGAAATGAATTTTGATTCCAAATGTTGTATACCTAGACATGGCAATTTTGTACATATCTTGTATTGGATATATTTGACATTGTGCCTATATGGCATTCTCATAAGCCTATATGGCTATTTTGTAACTATATTTTATACTTATATCAACATATATTGATGTATGCGTACATGGCTATTTCGTTAATACAAATCTTTTTTGTCGATGGTGTCCATATTTTCTCTTTTTGACAATGTCAAAAGCATGCCTGCATACAGATTAGGAAAAAGACTTTTCCTTTTAGATTAACAATGCATGGAAGTTTCAAAAAGTATCCTTCATATTACAAAAATATATGTTTTTATACCATAGCAGCAAAAATATTTTGGGGAAAAAATCGGCAAACCAAAAGTATAAGATTTTTTGAAAAAATCAGGAAAAAGTCTAGAAACAATCGGAAAAAAATCATATTTAAAAAAAAAAGGTAAAAAAAACTAGAACAAGAGATAAAAAAAATTTAAATAAAAAATTAAAGGCATTTCCATACCATAGAGATATGGAGAGCAAATAAAATAAATATTTTAACTAATAAATTGTAAAAAATAGATTTTTGTAGTTTATATTCATATCGTTGATTACATTGCATTGCACATATTTCAAACTCAAAGCATTGCTTCACATTGCATAACTAATAACTAGATGTTGATAGATGACAAAATTTCAATTACAATATAGTTTTTACAAAGTCAACCTAATTAGTTATTCAATTACTTCATATTTCATAACTAATAACTAGGAGTAGCTCCCAATTGTATTTGCTTGTCATGGCATTCTATGAGACCACATTTCTTTGAGGCATTTTTTTAAACAATTCACTGCCTTGACTATACTGCCACATTTTTTATACATGTCTACCAAAGCATTTTTTCAAATAGTTCACTGCCTTGTTGCTATGGTTGAAATCCTAAAACAAGTGCTTTCGAACAAGCTATGGATGCTTGGAAAAATATATCAAAAGCATAATAGTAAGCAATACCATAGACAAGGAAGTGAACTATTTGAAAAAATTTCTCAAAGAAATGAGGTCTCATGGTGATGGAATGCCCATCACCATGAGACCTCATTTCTTTGAGGCATTTTTTCAAAGAGTTCGTTGCCTTGCCTAGGCTAACACATTTTTCATACATGTCTATTAAAGCATTTTATCAAACAGTTCATTGCCTTGCTTCTATGGCTAAAAGCCTAAAACAGGTGCTTTCAAACAAGATATGGATTGTCATGGCATTCCATCACCATGAGACCACATTTCTTTGAGGCATTTTTTCAAACAGTTCACTGCCTTGTCTATGCTACCACATTTTTCATACATGTTTACCAAAGCATTTTATCAAACATTTCACCTCCTTGATTCTATGGCTAAAAGCCTAAAATAGGTTCTTCCAAACAAGCTATGGATGCTTGGAGAAAATCTATCAAAGCATAATAATAAGCAATAGCATAGACAAGGCATCTAACTGTTTGAAAAAAAGCCTCAAAGAAATGTGGTCTCAATGGTGGTGGAATGCCATGACATCCCATAGCAATTTGCTTGTCATGGCATTCGTCATGCCATTCCATCACTATTAGACCACATTTCTTTGAGGCATTTTTTCAAACAGTTCACTGCCTTGTCTATGCTACCACATTTTTCACACATGTTTACCAAAGCATTTTATCAAACAGTTCACCTCCTTGCTGCTATTCCTAAAAGCCTAAAATAGGTGCTTCCAAAAAATCTATGGATGCTTGGAAAAAATCTATCAAAGCATAATAATAAGCAATAGCATAGACAAGGCAATGAGCTATTTGAAAAAAATCTTCAAAGAAATGTGGTCTCAATGGTGATGGAATGCCATGACAATCCATAGCAATTTTTTTGTCATGCCATTCGTCATGCCATTCCATCACCATGAAACCACATTTCTTTGAGGCATTTTTTCAAATAGTTCATTGCTTTGTCTATGCTACCACATTTTTCATACATGTCTACCAAAGCATTTTATCAAACAACTCACTGCCTTGTTGCTATGGCTAAAAGCCTAAAAAGAGTACTTTCGAACAAGCTATGGATACTTGGAAAAATAATATCAAAGCATAATAGTAAGCAACAAGCTATGGTCTCATGGTTTTTTTTCATGCGAGAATTAGTGTGATTTTATTCACAATTGTTTGCAGGTTATAAACACTTTTTTTTTTCCAATTTTTTTGTTTTAAATGACATTCAAGTTTATGGTGGTTTTGTTGTTTATATGATGATATGTGATATTATAATCCTAATTCATTCTTCTAGGTTGCATAGATATATATTTTGTTTTTACATGTTTTTTGTACCAACGAACCCAAAATGAACTAAACCCCCCTCCAAAAACTTTTGGCCAAACTGGTGAACGAAACCCCCAAACCTAAACCTCAAAACCTATTTCAACACTCTTCATTTTTCCTGCACAAACTTAATTGACCACCAAATTATGTTTCCCCTTGACTTTACCCACGTTACTCCCTCAAACCTCTCTTTTTCATTCAAATCCCTTATTTTCCCAACTAGGGCATGTCATGCCATAACATACTTTTGACCTCCCCTGTCCTTGCAGACCTTTTGAACACATCAAACTCCACAATCTCACCCTATTTCCAACCTACTCTAACTTATTTTCAAGCAATTTCTTCTTTTCACCTCTTCTAGCCTTGCTTTTAAGGGTCCTCAATTTTGAATTTTCAACAGGGGCAGCATTAGTAATCTCTTCCAATACCCTTACTAATGCTATTTTCTTATTCCTACTCCCTATCCTACTTACATTAGGACCATATCATTGAGACACAAGCTAAACAATAGGTGGAATGGTCTATTTCAACATACTACTCTCAAACCCTTAAGGGATCAATCTGGTTTAACGTAGCACAGAGCTATTCTGTGTGTTTGGGTGAGAAAGAGGATGATGCCTAGCATGAAAATACCTATTTGAATGCATTGGAATAGTCTGTTTGGTCACACGAGTTGAAAAATGAAAGTTGTACCACTTTGCAACTTTCCACTGCTTCCATTTGACACTTTTTCCATCAACTAAAATCTGGACACCACGGGAAAACCGCTCCAAGATAATAAAAATTGAGAGAGTTTATTATAGAGAGGCCCAATGCGATCCAATGGGATCAAATGAGGAGTTTCTAAGCATCACAATGTCCGAGTAACCTCATGTTGAAGTTTGCAGCTATTTTTCCCTATGGACCCTTAAGGGATCGATCCAGTTGAACGTAGTCTGGTGTGATTCTATGTGTTTGGGTGTGAAAGAGGACCATGCCTAGCATAAAATTCCTATTCAGATGCATTGGAATAGTTCATTTGGTCACACAAGTTCCAAAACAAAAGTTGCACCACTTTGCAACTTTCCACTACTTCCATTTGACACTTTTTTCATCAACTGAAAACTAGAGACCACGAGAAAACAACTTCAAGATAATGAAAATCGAGAGAGGTTATTATAGAGGGGACCAACATGATCCCATAGGATCAAATGAGAAGTTTCTAAGCATCATGGTGTCTAATTAACTTCATGCTGAAGTTTGCAGCCATTTTTCCCTTTGGACCTTTAAGGGATAGATCCAGTTGAACATAGCTCAGAGTGATTCTGCATGTTTGGGTATGAAAGAGGACCATGCCTAGCATAAAAATGGCTATTTGGATGTGTTGGAATAGTATATTTCATCACACGAGTTGTAGAATGAAAGTTGTACCACTTTGCAACTTTCTACTGCGTCCATTTGACACTTTTTTCATCAACTAAAAACTGGACACCACGGGAAAACCACTCTGAGATAACAAAAAATGAGAGAGGTTATTGTAGAAAATCCCAACATGATCCCATCAGATTAGATGAGAAGTTTTTAAGCATCACGGTGTCCGAGTAACCTCATGTTGAACTTTGCAGGCATTTTTCCCTTTTGACCCTTAAGGTATCAATCTGGTTGAACATAGCTTGGAGAAATTATGGGTGTTTGGGTACAAAAGAGAACCATGCCTAATGTAAAAATTCCTATTCAGATGCATTGGAATAGTCTATTTGGTCACACAAATTGCAAAAAGAAAGTTCCACCACTATGCAACTTTCCACTGCTTCCATTTGACACTTTTTTCATCAACTGAAAACTAAACACCATGGGAAAACCACTCCAAGATAATGAAACTAAGAGAATATATTTTAGAGGGGCCCAACATGATCCCATTGAATCAGATGAGAATTTTTTAAGCATCATGGTGTCCGAGTAACCTCATACTAAAGTTTGCAACCATTTTTCCCATTGGACCCTTAAGGGATCAATCTGGTTGAACATAGCTCAAAGTGATTCCACATGTTTGGGTGTGAAAGAGGACTATTCCTAGTGTAAATATTCCTATTTGGACTTGTTGGAATAGTCCATTTGGTCACACTAGTTGTAGAATGTAATTTTCACCACTTTGCAGCTTTCCACTACTTCCATTTGACACTTTTTTCATCAACTAAAAACTGGACACCATGGGAAAACCACACTGAGATAACAAAAACCAAGAGAGGTTATTGTAGAGGGGACCAACATGATCCCATCAGATTAGATGAGAAGGTTCTAAGCATCATGGTGTCTGAGGAACCTCATGCTAAAGTTTGCAGCCATTTTTCCCTTTGGACCCTTAAGGGATCGATCTGGTTGAACATAGCTCAAAGTGATTCTGCATGTTTGGGTGTAGAAGAGGACCATTCCTAACATAAAAATTCCTATTCTGATACATTGGAATAGTCCATTTGGTCACACAAGTTGCAAAATGAAAGTTGCACCACCTTGCAACTTTCCACTACTTCCATTTGACACTTTTTCCATCAACTAAAAAATAGACACTATGGGAAAACCACTCTGAGATAATGAAAACTAAGAGAGGTTATTGTAGAGGGTCCCAACATGATCCTATAGGATCAAATGAGAAGTTTCTAAGTATCATGGTGTCCGATTAATCTCATGTTGAAGTTTGCAGCCATTTTGCCTTTTGGACCCTTAAGGGATCGATCCGGTTGAACAAAGGGTCTATACTCTAAACTTATCCAAACCTTACCAACTCTTGAGGAAGAAATTCTAAGGTTTCTAAACTTTAAAATCCACAATCAAATCTTAGTTATACCATTGTACAATGGGTAAACCACAAAACCCTCTATTGTAGCCTAAACCCTAGGGGTTTATTGAAAATGATACTTCCAAAGCTAACCACATCCTAAAAAATTACTCAAACAAGTTTTTTATACCCTAAAAAAGCTCAAAAAATCATAAAATAACACTGTCCTACACAGAAACACAATTTAACTCTTCAAAACCACCATTCTTCTTAAAGAAAACTCACTTTTACACACATGGGTTTCACACCCATCTCACTTTCAGACCTCCCCAACACTAACACATCATTCCCACACCTTAATAATGTTAGTGAAGACGCATTCCTCAAGTTACAGAGGCTACATAAAGAAGAATGGGTCAAAAAACTATTTTTATTGACTCAAAACCTTCAAATGTACAAGTTCGGGTCAGTTTTAGTAAATTGATGATATTCTACTCCTTATTTTCCTTGATGAACAAAACCTACTAAATGGTGCTCCTGCACCAATTATACATTGACCTTCTTGTCCCTCCTAAATTTTGGACCACATCCATTACCTCCACATAAAACTCGGCATCCTTGGTCTTCTTGGTTCCCATGCCTTGATATGGTTATGCAAATGAAAATGAAGCAAAGTAATCATCTCCTTCTCCACTGGCTGGAAGAATGCATCCTTAATTTTTTGATACATGATATCAGCTTTTTCATCTACTCTCATGGTTGAATATCAAAATATAGTATGGTGGGCCTCTAGAGTTCCAGTCATCTTTCTTCCTCTTCCACCAAATGCTAGCCCAATCCATGGCTGCCAGCCTAGTTGACTTTGTTTTCGAAAGATGAAGTTTCTCCTAAGTCACCAGTGTTGCTCTATCTGCCTTTTCAGACTCTTTCATTGCTACAAATCATCTCTGGGATTTAATAATTTGTACCACATATGGTTGATGTGCTTTGAATCCTTGCATCTAAAAGAAATTTCCTCAACATAAATACTCTCTCAAGGCTAACAATCATACATTGACTTTCTTGTCCATATTAAAGTTTGGACCACATCCATTACCTCCACATAAAACTAGACATCCTTGGTCTTCTTGGTTCCCATGCCTTGATATGGTTATGCAAATGAAAATGAAGAAAAGTAATCGCCTCCTTCTCTATTGGTTGGAAGAATGCATACTTAATGTTTTGATACATGATATCAACTCTCTCTTATGCTCTCATGGTTGAATATCGAAATCCAGTATGGTGGGCCTCCAGAGTTCCAGTCATCTTTCTTCCTCTTCCACCAAATGCTGGCCTGATCCACACATCTGCCAGCCTAATTGGCTTTGTTTTTTGAAAGATGAAGTTTCTCTTGTGTCACCAATGTAGCTCTCTCTACCTTTTCAATCATCTATACCACATGGTTGATGTGCTTTGAATCATCAATAATAGTCTTCAAAATTGGCTGCTAGTACAAGTTCATTTTGCTTCCATAATACTTTATAACCATGGATTTCAGCCATTCCTTGATGCCATCAAATGAATATTGAGCAATGGCATCAATGCGGAGTACATCTCTCTTGAATTCTTTGAAAGAAATAGCCATAAAAAATTCCTTTTTCCCAAGTCCTACTCTCTCAAGGTTAATAATCTCAATCTCACTAATAGCGATTACTAAGTTAAGAAAGGTAATTCCACCAACTCTACCAAACAATTTACCATAAGAATAATAAAAGTAGAGGATTTGAAAGGAACTCCATGAAAACCAGGCTCTCTAAATGGTACATATCAAAGTCTAGTTCAAAATATTTTAGATGAGGATGTTCCCATAGCTCTCTTACTCGCTTGAAAAAACCTTGAAACTCTGTATTGATTTTATTTTTCATGTCCCTCTCTTGTTGTTCTTCCTCAGTTTCATCAAGATCATACATTGACCTTCTTGACCCTCCTAAAGTTTGGACCACATCCATTACCTCCACATAAAATTGGACATCCTTGGTCTTCTTGGTTCCCATGCCTTGATATGCTTATGCAAATGAAAATGAAGCAAAGTAATGATCTCCTTCTTCATTGGTTGGAAGAATGCATGCTTAATGTTTTGATACATGATATCAAATATTTCTTCTACTCTCATGGTTCAATACCAAAATATAGTATGGTGGGCCTCTAGAGTTCCAGTCATCTTTCTTCCTCTTCCACCAAATGCTAGCCTGATCTAGATGACTGCCAGCCTAATTGACTTTGTTTTTGAAAGTTGAATGGTGCAGGAGCACCCACACCTCACCCTCAATTTGTGATTGTTTGATGGTAAATTGGGAGGACAGTTGGTAAATGTTAGTATGTTGAGGTCTTTTTTTCTTGAATAATGTCTACTAGACCAATCTTTTATGTACTTTGGGAATTAGTAGGTTAGGGTGGACAAATGTGCAAAAGCACTCTTGAATTAAATAATTGTTGATATTTCCATAAAGGAAAATTATGTAAAAATTAGGTGGGAGTGCAGAGAAAGAGTCTAAAATTCATGTTATAAGGGTGTCTAAGTGGTCCTAGGCCTTTAGAATATTAAATTTGCATGATAAAGCTTAGTAAGAAAAACCATTCTTAAATACTAGTATTTGTAGGCTTAATAAGGGTTTGGTCGTTCAAAGGTAGTTATGGGCATTGAAGGGAGATGATTCTCATTTGAAATGTATTAAAAACATCATTCAAGCCTAAATGGGGATTCAATCAATAGTTTTTTTTAAGATTGGTGCTCTTCACAACGCCTAAAACTATGGAATTTCAACATTTTTCTAAGTTTTCAGTTTCTTTTCTCTATGTATGGCCTAGTACATACCTCTTATGAAAATAAATCCATGAAATATTGTGGTGGAAGGTCTTAACCTAGATTTCAATCTATTTTTATACACCTTTGGTTATTTTAGTGAAAGGGAAATCCATTTTTCTTTATTCATCTTGTATAGACCAATGGGGTCTAAGTTTACTTTAATTTTTGTGATGGATCCCTTCCTCCTACTGTTGTGAATTGTGATTCAGAGGAAAGGTTTACAATGTGCTATTTTCAAGTTTCCTTAACTCTTTTAATAATGGTAACGTGTTTATAGGGCTGGTGATGTTATTTTAGGTTGAGAATGTGAGATTTTGGCTTGAAATGGAGGAACCAAAGTGATGTTTTTGAGATCTACTGAGTCTAAAGGCTAGGTGAAGGTTTATTATGTGTGTGTAGACCCTAAAAAACTTGTTTGATGCTTTGGTGAGGTTTGGAAGGCCTTGGAGTTGTGAGATGCTAAAAACCCTATGTATTTGTTAGAAAATTGAGGGTTTTAATCAATTATGGCTTAGAGTTTGAGTGCTTTTCTAAAACCTATGGAATTGGGAGTTTTGTGACCTATTTAATGACTTTACAAGAGCTTGTGGGGTTAGAAGAAGTTTAAAGAGCAGTTTGTTTGTAAAACAAGGCTAATTTTATAGCCTTTTTGTAGGGCAGTTTGAAGGATCTACAAGAAATTACAAATAAACCTTGTATCTTTGGCTTGGGAATGGTGTTGGGGGTTTGAGTAGATGCTATATTGATGATGAGATAGTCCTTGAGAGGCATTCCCTAAAATTTAATCCAAATTGTTGAGTTTCGAAGCCTTTTTGTTGGTAGTTGTTCCAAGATGGCCAAATGAAATAAAAAAAGGTTGTTGATTTACTAAAATCTGATTTGTTTGAGTCTTCTGCACCTTGAATCTGCATCACTAAAGTTTCTCTTGAGTCACCAATGTAGCTCTCTCTTCCTTTTTAGACTCTTTCATTGCTACAAATCATCTATGGGATTTAATCATTTGTACCACATGGTTGATGTGCTTTGAATCCTTGCATCTAAAGGAAACTTCATCAACATAAATACTGCTACTCTCTAAAGTTTAACAATCTCAATCTCATTAATAGTACATTTACAACCATATTCAAAGAATTTCCTTCAAAAGGCTACAAATTCAAATATTGACTTCAATAGCCTTCAAGAGGCTTTACATAGCCTTTACAAATGATTATACATCTTTTGAATCATGCCTAACTATTCTTTTTGTAACTAACATGAATTATTACATTATAAATCAATTGTAGATGTGTTATGAACTTATTCAATTGACAAAACTCAAAACACAAAACTAACTTAAAAGATTTCCGTGAACCAAATTTTCTCAATAACCTTGGTGCCCCTACACCAAATTTCATTATTACAGTAAATATCATTACAAGTAAATATCATTACAATGCCTCAGGTACTTTGTTCTCATAGATATTTTACAATGTCACTCATACATTTGAGATTCTCCTATAATGTCTACATCATAGGTTATCATTTAGAGGTTAACTTCAAATGAGAAACTTGAGATTTCCTAACAAAGCTTTGCACACTCTTTTATAATGGCTTGAAATAAAAATTGAGATTTATCAAGATCATCAAAATAAGGATGTTGCATTGCTTTTTTGGCCGAGATTCTCTCTGATGGCTCCAAAATCAGCATTTTTTGCAAGGAGAGACCAATCAATTTTTACTAGTTTAGTTATAGATAGGAAAAGTAAAAGAATAAAAAGAAATAGCTCATGTCCAAAATGGAAATGAAATGAAAATAGATGGAAGGCACTTATAGATAGGCATGGCAGTCTCTTAACTTAGTCACTCTTGCTCATACATCTTCACTGTGAGTTCCAAGATACCTATTGCACACAACACCTCTCATGAATCTAGAATATCTTGAAATTCGAGATGATCCTATAATGTCTACATCATAGGCACTCATGATAAGGTTAACTTCAAATGAATAACTTGAAATTCCCTCGCCAAGCTCAATACACACTTCTGTAATGGCTGAAAATCATAATTGAGATTTGTCAAGATCATCAAAATAGGGATGTTGCATTTCTTTTCTACCTGAGATTCTCTTGGATGGCTCATAAATCTACGTTTTCTGCAAGGGGACACCATTCAATGTTTACCAAGTTACTTATAGATACGCAAAGTAAAATAATACATGATAGCATTGGCATCAAACAAATAAATGTGGATACAAGTATAAATTAATAAGAACCATTGTGCATATACTTAAAAATTAATCCAATGAACCATCTAGATCTACTCTACTCTTTATTGTGTCAAGTATTGCCTCATGGTCAGACTCACGAACCTTCCACAAGGTCTTGTTCAAAGGTCTACCCCCATATTTGCTCAAATGAACATTGGATGCCACAACAAGGTTTGAGTAATCAAGAATCTTACGATGCATGTCAATGTCCTCAAACAACCAATGTTTAACACTCTTATGTGGGTACCTTCTAAGCCGTGTTCCAATAACAACAACTGATCCTGTAGGGTATTCAATGTTTTCTCCATCTATAACTGGGGCTTCCAATTTCTTTTTGGCCTCAACACAACGACACAAGTAATAATCTATTCCCTCTTTGTTTTCTTCATCTGTAGTAACTGCATAAACATGCCCTACATTGATATGTGCATAAAATCACTTGAAATTAGTCAACATTATGAATATAGTACAAAGTAAGATAACAATATGGAATTTGAAAAACTAAGCAAGTAGATATATTACCAAGTTTAACTAGATATGATACATGGTCAAAGTCGACTAATGATTCCATTTGTGTTAGTTCTAATGTCGTCATAGGGTGATATGTGTGAAGTGGGGTAAGATAACTTGTCAACCATTTGTCAACCTACTCCCTTGACTCAATCATTCCAGGCTTGCATTGTACATGAACAAAAGAATGCCATCTTACATGTATCGATACTATATGAACCTGCATTTGAGCTAAGGAAAGAGTGTAGCTGACTCGATCATGTTAGTGTACAACAATCCTCATATGGTGCAATGTTAGTATCATCCATCAACTAAGAAAATCTACAAACTAAAGACATACCTTCATTACCTAGACCCATCAAAGCATTACACCACTTGACAATTGAACTTGCATCTATCAACTTTCCACTTTATTTATACTTTAACTCTTATCGTGCTAATGCTCTTTTCACGCATGCTCCCCCTTTCCATGCCCGACCTCACAAAATTTCCACATATGTTGAACACCTGTAGTGAGTTGCATCCTACACAACTAGTAGAACATGCACATGTTGTTCTGCATAGTTATCTGACCACATTATATGCTGACTGTATGCTATGCCCCTCCAAGCCAAATCACTATGGAACATTTGGAAGCAACCTTGCACAAACTCTGGAGAATGTGTGCGATCACCACTACTATAAAAGTGATACTCCCTCAATACCTTCCTTTGGTCCTCTGTACTATCAGCTGCATGAATGAATTCTATGTGCACAAATATTAAAACCTATGTGGAGTTGTAATACTATGACTGCACCTGGCACTGTGGTTGTAGAGTGTAGTTCTCTACAAATTCAACCACTAATATTATGCTGCCAATTGCAAAGGTTTCCTTGCATAGCTTGAATTGTGTGTCCAGCCATTAGGATCTATGGGTATGCCTTGCATACTCATACACTAGATTCTCATGAAACATGGACATAAACTGATACATTGGAATCTTCTCAATAACCAAATCATACCTTTTTGCTTGAGACCCATCTTTTGTAGCTATGCCACTATTTTATACTTCTCAAAATCTACTAGTTTATGCCCCACCTCATCTATTATTTCCATATGTTGACATACTGGCATTCATTGCAAGCCACTGCAACACTTGCATGAACCATCCAAGCATGTTGTCCTATAGAATATTTGGCCATCCTCTATTTGACATAAATTTTTTGATAAGAACTCTCTTGAAGATTTTGGTGGGGCTTCTTTGCCACAATCCTACAAAACATCATTAGTATGCAAATCTAAACATATATAATGATAAACATCATAATGGTTAGTGAATTCAATATGTAGTCTATAGCAACAAGTAGTGCATGTGTGATTTATCTTGACATAAAAAGGTTTAAAATTTTCAAAAAATCTTTGAGAAATACTAATTTGAGGATAAGCATTTTTAAATTTATGAAAAAATTGGGTTTGAGTTGTATCCAAAAAATGCTTTGGATGTGGTTCACGGTTCCGACTACTGATTCTCCTTCTTACAACATCCCTTTGATTTGAAGATGGCCTTGTATTATTCTTCCAATAATCTTCAATTAGTGTTCTCAATACTTCAACAATTTTTTTATCTTTATGTGGCAGTCTTCCCAAGAATTCCCATAATTCATTTGAATCAGTTTCCTCAATTCTTTGCCACATTTGAATAGCTTTTGATAAAGTTTTTCTACTAATTCCCACTTGTTCACTTGTCTTTTTAATGCAATGAGATCTATTTGTTTGATAGATTACCAAAGTCGATGTAATGACATGTTGGGTGAGATTACTATCCTTTGAGCGTGAGGTCTTACCCACACTCTCATAAGCATCCATTAGATTCTTCACAATAGTGTTTTCACATGATGCATTTGATGTTCTCAACCCAAGAGTCTTCATGATGTTTTTGTACTTTAAACCCTGCATCATTTGAACAAATAGTTGACATCTTCCAGTCTCATTAACCTTTCAAAGAAAATTTTCCAAATATTATCAGCATATATTCTACAAGTGCATTCTGGAATCTTACCTTCCATGTGCTGCAAAATATCCTCATCAATATTAATAAAAAACTTTGGCTTTCTACACAAAATTTTAGGTGGTGTTCTCTTAGGTACATACATCTCAACATTAGCAATTTCATCAATATTTAATTGATGTGGGCTAGATTGTGTACCTTCCACTGAGGGTGGAATATAATACATACCTTGAGGTTCATGTGGGGATGATGGCATACCTTGTTTGTCAAATCCAGTGATGATGTACTCTCAACTTCATATGTGGTGGATGGTGTCCAACCATACTCACTTGTGCTAGATGGTGTCCCTCCATATTCGCGTGTGCTTAATGGTGTCCCTTTTTCTTCACTTGCAATAGAGGGTGTGTCTCCAACTATGGTATCTACATCTCCCCTAGCAAGAATCTTTCGTATTCGTGCCCTTTATGCTGCCAATTTATTTTCTCTTTTTGACGGTTGAGGTTCCTCTTCAACTCTCTTATTTTCGTCAATCGTTCCTAATTTTTCTTTTCACGATATTCCCTCATCCATTTTTTCTCTTTATCTTTGAAGGCTTGGAGCTGATCATCTGTTAGTTTTTTCCATTTAACAGTTCATTTCTTCGGCATGACGAATAATTTTACCTATGCAAAAAGTGCTAAGTCAAGTCAAATTAACTAATAGTGAAGGGTTGTAAAAGTCTATTAAAGAGGGAGACCAATGGTCACCTCTTTAAAATGTTAGTTTTCAAAGTTGAAGTGGTTTTTCTTAAGAGGGAAACATTATAAAATTCCATGATAAACTTTAATGGAGGATGATCATGGATTAGGCATCAAACCAAATGAGGAAATGTTGAGTTTTCCTTAACAAAATTGAGCTTTTGGTGACTGAAATTGAGTTTTTGAGTTGGGAAGCATTATTTTAAGTTATATTGAGCATGAACAAGGTATATTAGGCTTGTTTCAATAGTTTTCAAGTTTTGGAGTGTTTGGCAAGTGCTCCTTTCAATAAAACATACAGTTTCCAAGCCTAGGGAGAGGGTTTTATGGTTTGGGTGGCAAATGATCGAATCTTTGTAATATAATGATATAATTTGAAGTTTTGATAGATATAAAGTGCTTCCCCAAGGTTTCAAGAGATTTGGACATGTTTTGAAGGTGGTCCCTTAAAAGTGTAGAAAACTTAATAATTTGTGTAGTTTGGTGCATAACAAGCATTAGTGATTGTTGGATATGTTGAAAGGCTTTGTAATGGGTAAAATAAAGGTGTTTAAATGGTCCTAGGTCTATAGAACAACAAATCACTATGGTGGCAGGTCTTAACTTGGACTACAATCTATTTTGGGACTCCTTTGATTTTTTCTATGAACAAAAAACTCCATTCTTCATGGTCAGCCTATACAGACTAGCAGGGTATGAGTTTTACTTTAATTTAAAGATGGAGCCTTTCCTCCTACTATGGTGACCTATGATTTAGAGGAAAGGCTTGTAATATGTTGTTTTCAAGTTTCATGTTTCTTTTAATAGTGGTAAGGTGTCTATAGGGATGGTGATGTTATCTTAGGCTAAGAATGTGAGTTTTGGCATGAAAAGGAGGAACCAAAGTGGTGTTTTTGAGATCTAATGAGGCTAAAGGCCTAGTGAAGGTTTATTTTGTTTTTACATACCCTAAAAAACTTGTTTGATGCTTCGGTGAGGCTTAGAAAGCCTTGGAGTTGTGAAATATATAAAACCCTAGATATTTATGAGCAAATTGAGGGTTTTTGTATTGGAAACCTATTTGAGCATGCAAGGTCCTTAAACCTAGAAAATATTTTGTTTTGAGATCTAATTAAAGACTATTTTTGGATTTGGAGGTATACTGAGAAGTGAGAAGGTTGCATGGGGAATTATACCTGATTGAGTGACTTTGATATGCTACAACCTAAACAATGTGATTTTGTTGAAAGAAGAGGTCATGATGAAATTGTAAATTGAAAATTTGTTTGTAGATTGGAGTTGTGTGTTTGTATGTTGCAGGGCTCCCCCTACTGCATTAGGAGTATATTCCAATTTTTTAGAGACATGTATGGAAAATTTGGTAGCATAGACAAGGTAATCAGCTGGTTTGTATAACTGTTTGACAAAATACCTCAATGAAAGCTTTGGAAGCATAAACAAAGAAAGTCAATTGTTAAATTTAACAAAATGCCTCAAAGAGATGTCGTTTAAAAATATAATAGGAAAGTGTATAGAATTTTGTAATTTAAAATTTCCATTGAAAACCTAAGGTTGTAACATGACAAACAAACAATTTGATCAACATGGAATAAGCAAAATGACAAAAATGAAAGAAAGCCATAATAGAATGAAATAAAATGTACAAAGACTTCAGATACCTAAAAAACCAAAGTTTCAAATGGAGGAGTTCTACCCAATTAGATAGCCTTTGCTTCTTCTTTCCTCAAAATTCTCAAAAATTTGACTTTTTCAAAAGTTTGTTCCCCTCCAAACTTCAATTGTATATTAGTTATCACTACAATTCAAACTTGAATTCATATTATATGCCTTTCAACATGAAAAATCTACTATTTCATGCAAAGGTGATGGAAATATCATGAAAAAGGTGGTGGTATCTAAAAATCATGCATGCACACTTCACTCAATCACCAAAAAGCTACTTTTTGTTGGAGCACATGCAAAACTAGGAGAATATGTAGAATGTGGGCTGACTTCACATGTATATTGTGTTTTTTAACCATTTTTAGTGCAATAAAAAACATTCTTGCGTTATAACATGAGCACATTATTTCTTGCTAGATGGCCATGTCTCTACTTATTCATAACACACTTGCATTATAATAAAGTTATTTTTTTAAAGATTTATAAGGTAGGCCCACTCCAACCCACTCCCATCCTATCTCCCACACTCTTTCACCCTCTCCCACCCTATCTCCCACTCAACCACTCTCTCCCACTCTCTCCCACCCT